>RJWJ010006986.1:0-59634 GCA_004363605.1 Indri indri | reverse complement strand
AAGCTTCTGCCTCATGCCTTGGCACATGAATTCTTTCTACCAGGAATGTTCTTCTTCTAGGTTTTTGTAAGGTTTTCTCCCCCACTTCACCCTTTGCCACCTTACCTAAGATAGTACTCTCCCCTTAGCACTTTCTAGTCCCATACCCTGTTTCACTTTTCTTTATATTATAACACTCAATACTTCCTGACACATGTGTTTTTATTATCTGTCTGCTCCACTAAAATGTAAGATCCTTGAGAACACGAATTTGTGTTTCGATCACTGTATTCCCATCACTTGGAATAGTGAATGTCATAAATGGTCACTAAATATTCACTAAATGAATAAATTAATGCAAAAGAGTTTGCCAACTTTACAGAGGAAATACTTTAGAATGTATTAAATAGGATAGATAAAATTCTAAGTTGAGATGAAATGGAGCTAAAGATCATAATTGTTTTCATAAGAGGAGTAAGGCGAATAATGATTAACATCAAATGGAATGGATTCTTGGAGGAAATAAAATAAATCTTAGTTGCAAAAATTAAGAAAAAAATAAGAAAAAGGAATAGGGCAGGGAATTTAATGTTATTTATTTAAATATGTTGTCCAAGAGTATAAGTATTCAGAAATATTTAATTTGAGTGGAGAAGATGGTGTGACTCTCACCAGTATGTGAAGAAATAGTTCCCCGGACTCGGGATCATTGTCTTTCGTAGCCCTGGTGCAAAATCTGTGAAGAATCTGGGCAAAATAAATTGAGCAATTGGCCTCTCATTTCAGTTTTTATTATTACTTTTTAGTCTTTTGTGCTCTTACTGCTAAGTTATTTTTTACTCAGCTAATATTTATTGGTTGTTTACAAAGTGAAAGAGTTGTCATAAATAATGTTTTTTACAAAATAAGGAAAAGGTTTAATTTCTGATAATCAGTAAAACTTAAGGGCTTTTCTGGAGGGTTTTTTGTTGGAAGATGCAAGAGAAAGTTAGCTGAAGTGGAGATCTTGTCCCTACCTCAAAGGTTTCCATGTCTACAATGATTTTTCCCAGAATCTATATGGAACTTAAAAAAATCAACAAGAAAAAATCAAACAACCCCATCAATAAATGGGCAAAGATTGTAAACATTTTTTTTTAATCCTCTGTTGCCAATCTCTTCCTTACTCAACTTTCTTAGCTGGGATTTTGAAAAAAAATCTCTAAACTGGAGAAACAGAAAAATGAATTAGGTACATATACATTGAAAAATTATGTCTTTTGGGATTGAATCTGTGACTAGCTGGTAATTTACTCAATAATAAAGACGTGTTTCTAAAGTATACCCCTTTCATGATGGGAACTACAGACAATAGAAGTTAAGCTTTTACTAATCGGAATCTGGGATCAGCATATGAGGAGATTTTTCAATCTATTTTACTGATTATTACTCAGTACAGGTTGAGTGCTTATTATATGTAAGACATTACAAAGCATGCAAAGTTGAGTAAGAAGTAAGAGTATATAATCTAGCAGAAAGGATATCATCTCTCTGATACAGGTTAGTCCTGTAATAAATGAATAAAATAAAAGCTGGTGAGATTCACAAGACAAGGGGATCACTCCTAGTAAAGATTCAGAAAAAGTAAGAGGCAGTAAGTGGCATTTCTGTTGGATCTTGAATAAGAATTTTCTGATGAAGTAGGGCGACAATCCGGCATGAGCAGAGTCATGGAGGTAGAAACTGACGGGTCATGTTCAGGCAAAAGCAAAGTTCCAGAAGAGACAAAAGGGGATGAAGTCAAGAGCCAGGGTGGAAAACTACCTTAAGAAGAAAGAATACTTCCGATTAAGAGAGAGAAACAAAGACCCAGAGGATAAAGATTCAGAGCAATTTGAGGTGGGGAGGTAGAGGAGATTCTTTCATAGCTTCAATCTCATTAGATTAGGGGGCAAGGTCATCTGTTAAAAGGAGGGGGATAAAAGTTATCTTCAGATCACTCACTTATTCCAAGAACTTTACTTCTGAGCTATATGTCTGGAGAGATTAAGAGCCTTTCCAAGGAGACAATTTGCTGTAGGAAACTAGAACCCAGGTCTTCTGATTTTGACTCTGTTTCTTGCCGAAAGTAAAAATCCCCCAAAGACCTATATACCAAAATAATTTTCCAAGTTAAGCACTTCTCATCAAATAAGTAACTTTGATCTATGCACATGATAGTGCAGGCTGTAAAAGAAATCAGATGAATCCTTGTAAACATCTCTTTTTAGAGGGAAAAAAGGAGATTTATTGCTTTCAATGGAAAGAGCATAACAGAAGTACTATGTGTCAAACAAGGACAGTGTCCTGACTATGGCTCAAAGAGACCATTGGGGCACTGAGTGGCCTCCTTTTCTTTATACCACACTGTTCTTGTGGGCTGGGTACCCAACTACCCCGGTACATCCAAGGAAGAGAACTCTGGGTCTGCTGCTCTTGTGAATCTATAGACTCCGAATGGAGAGTTCCAACCAATGTCTTAGTTTTCGTTTAATTTCATGGGTTTTGCAGAACTGGAAGTTAGACACTCAAAATGGCTATGGTCATTCATGCCACTTGGTCATCCAAGGATGGAGTGATAACATCAGTAATTGTTGGACTTTAGGCAGCATGGCAAGTTTGGGGTTGGCAGTTGTCAGTCTCAAGTGTGAACGCAATGTTGCATCACTGGTATCACGAGGGCATCGAGGAGAGCAAGGAGATGAGGTTTGCAGGAACAAATTTGAGGAGACAATATTTTCCTGTTCTTTATCTATGGAAGAGGCAGAACCCTAGTAGTTGTAGGTTGAAGGATTGTTTGCCTAGTTTTCAAAATGAACATACTGGAATGAAGAGCAGGATGAGCTTACCACCCTTGGCACTTAAAAATGGCAAATGCCAAACTTTTCCACGTGCGCACATGTGTGTGCTAAGAGACCGAAACTCTCTTTGAGATAACTCCTTGGGCAGCACATGGGGAGTCCAGGGAATGAACCTCTCTGATTCTAGGTGAGCTGAGACCCTTCACAAGAGAGGATGTTTTAGGTTTCAGAGATTTCCCAGCCAGGTTTTCAGTTATGAGCATCCAGGACAGGAAATAGCTGATTCTGCACTCGAGTTACTACTGATACACTGCTGTCTAAAATCTGTTGACACAGTTCACGAGATTTTACATATAGGCTGTGAGGCAGTTAACCTAAACAAAACATTTATGGGATGTATCAAAAAATAAAACTACCAAAAAGAAATTTTGGTCCTTCAGTGGGCCAATAGGTGTTGGCATGTTTTGGTACCGTCATTTTCCCCCTTAATATCAGTCTTTGTTATCTAGGAGAAACCCTCATTCTCTAGCCCAGGGTTGGGAGACTTTTCTTAAAGGATCAGATTGTAAATATTTTAGGATTTTCAGGCTATATGATCTTTATTGAAACTACTTACCACTAGCTACTGTTGTAGTACAAAAACAGCCACAAATAATACGCAAATGATGGACTTGCTTATGTTCCAATAAAACTTTATTTATAAAAGGCAGGCAGTGAGCCACAGTTTGCAGACCCCTGCTCTAGTCCAATGCCTGTATTTTACTAAATCTCGGAGAAGTGTCTAGCTAAAGGTTACATAGTGGCAGGCTTGGGATAGAAATGTAGATATCTTCCTTTTTTTACTCCATTTAAAAATTGTTTTTTAAAATTGTTTTAATTACTAAATGATTATAAAAATATTCACTAGATATGTGGAAGGCATAAAGAATAACAATAAAACAAACATCTGTGTAACCATCATGCAGTCAGTCGAGGAAGCAGAACATTACCATTTCCTTTGACGTTCCGCGTGTGCCCCACCCAGGCCCTTCCTTTCTCTCTCCCACCCCAGAGGTATTCCCTTACCTGAATTTCAGGTTGTTTGTTCCCTTGTTTTTCTTCATGGTTTCACCTCATGTACTTGTATTCTTTTTGTAGGGTTTAAAAAGTTATTCTCTTAGATAGTTTTATTTCATTTCCCTAGTATTAGAAAATTTAGGAAAAAAGGTCGAATTAGGCTTAGTGAATAGTTGAAGGTTTCCTTTTTGGTTTTTTCTTGGCAGTATGCTGAGAAGGTCCGAGAAGCCAGAGTTAGAGTGCCTACAGTGTCTGACTTTAATTCATTTCATGGCCTATTCTTGGGTTTCTTGTGCCCTTGCAGATGTCGTCTTGGCTGACAGACAAGTTAAGTGTAGGAGTTTAGTGGCTTTCTACTCCCACCCCTCTTCCTGAGGAAATTGCTGTGGTAAATCAGGGCTGTTTCTAGGAATGGCAAGGTATATTGGTCTGATGGTGATTTTATCTTTGGACTAAATGCATATGATAATACCATAACTTTTCCAAGTTACATTAATTAGAGAAATTTTTTTTAAAGAAAAGTTTTGTTTGTGGCATATAATAAACAAAAAAGGTCAATCTCAAAGATAATAGTCAATAAGCAAAAGCATTGTTCTAATATTTGTGAATATTATATATGTGAGTATTAGATATTAGAATGTGATTTAACCCAGAGTGGTGGCAAGCACCTGGGCCCCAGTGACTCAGGAGGCTAAGGGGTGGGAGGATGGCTCGAGTCCAGGAGTTTGAGACCAGCCTGGGTGATATAGTGAGACACCATCTCTAAAAACAGAACAAAACAAAAAAGCCCTCGGATTCTTTTTAAGGAGGAAGTTGGTGCATTAAACTTGGATTCTGTTACCTTGAGAATGACATTATTTCCTGATAAATTGAAATGTTTTGTTTTGCTTGTTTTTAAAAAAGCCTTGAGTATCCTGTCCACATCCCTTTGACTCCACCATTTCAGCAAACTCCAAGATTTCCAAAAAAAGAAAGTGATTTAGATAGACACATTTCCTTGCTTTTTAGGTACCCAAAACTTTTTTAGAATCTAATTTTTCAAGGATGCCTTTGGTGCTCTTAGAAAGTATTTTGCCATCTACTTATACAAATGCTTCATTTTCTTCCCCTTACATCTGTACATAATTTATCAAACTCACTGTAGGTTGTTCCTCATGGATAGAGAAAAGTTTGAGCTTGATCCATCCAAATGCCTTCACTAAGTTTCCTCTGTGAAGTGAGTGGTTGGCAGGTTATCTCTGACCACAACCTGAGAAGAAAAGAGTTGGGGTTTTGCCATGAGAGGTTGGCATCATGTTCCAATATCTCTCTCAGTCATCTCAACATATTTTTCAAATTTCCATCACAGCTGTAACTTCCCTAGTCCATCATTTTATATTTTCATTACTTCAATTCAATACCTTCCTGTCTAGCCTGCTTTCCTCTTGTTCAACGGTTCTCAATTCTGGCTGTACACTGAAATCGCCTGAGAGCTTTAAAAAATACTAATGTCTTGTCTATCCCTCAGAGATTTTTGTTTAATTGGTCTGGGGTACAGGTTGGGCATATTAAAGTCATATTCCAGTTTTAAAAGCTCTCCAGATGATTCTAATGAGTAGCTAAGGTTGAGAGCCACTGCTCTAGTACCAGAGAGTCATCTGCTTTAACCTATCACTCTCATGTAAGGGAATACCTTTGAGCAGGAGAATGGATAGGACTTGGAGACCGATCATGTATTTGGCATGAGGAGGAGGAATGAGTATAGGATGTTGCCTAGGTTTTTGGCCTTGTGCAATGGATGGATGAAGGTGCTGTTTACTGATACAGCAAAAATAGACACTTTGCTTAAGAGTGAAAATAATGATTCAGTTTTGGATATGAGAATTTGCACAACCCATGGGACATCCATTTGGAGATAAGAAGTATTAGGAAATACTAGAGCTGACCAAAACTCAAATAGGGATTTATTCTCTGTTGCTAAAAGTATTTTAAAAAATCCCTGCTGGGTGCTTATCAACTTTTGCTTAAATATTTCTAGCAAAAGAGAATGAATCACCCATTCTGTCTTTGGACAGCTAAAATATTAATAGTTCAGAGGTTCTTCCTCTGCTTTGCTCCTAACCTCTGTCCAGTGATCTTTTTTCTGCCACTGGAGCTATTTACAAGTCCATTTTCTTTTCCACGCAATGGTCTTCAAGCCTCAGAAGAAATTTATTCTATTGTTCTCTTCCTTGGGACCAAGGTCACCAGTTCCTCATTTAATATGTTTGCAGTAGCCATACTTTCTAACATATCTTCTTACCAAATCAGCTAAACATAAATCTTAGTTATTAACAAATACCCTAGACCTGATTAATTAAGGGAATAAGCATTTCCTAATCATGTCTTTACTTAATGACATTAAATATCCTGACTTAAAAAAAGAAACCTCTCTATGTATTTGCCCTGTAGAAGAGGTGATAGTCTTCTCTGAAATAATGTTTTTCTTTTTCTATATATATTTAAAAAATAATTAGATTTGAAAATAGAAAAGATTACATAAAATACACTACATCTCATTGAATAAAATATCCTTATAATCATTTTAAGAATTATCTCATTATGGACAAATACTTGACTTGTTTATTTCTAGAGTGAAGATAATGGTCATTTAAAAGTCATGGATAATAGCTCAAAGCAAAGACCACACATGAGACTTTTGCTGTTCCTTGTGTAGAAGATTTAATCTTTAAGGACAAATGTGGCATTCAGTTTCTCATGGCTTCTATTCCTGAAGGTATGCGCACATTTGGATTACCAAGCTCCCTTTTCTTCCCTCGGAAACCATTCTGAGCTTGGAATTTGTTGTTTAGATCATGATTCATACATAAGAGAAGAATTGGAGAGTCTCCTTTACGTACTTGGCAGAGCTGTGACATATTTCCATATATAGCTGGAGAAACCTTTGTCGCCCATTCTGGCTTGAGAGGATGTTATTAAAAGTTCATTCCTGAGTTCTTTTTTTGCCAAGGAACAGCAGTGGGCACTAACAGTTCGTGCCTGGAGGCACTAAGGCTTGCTCCCACATAGACGACTGGCCGTGTGTACTGAGAACCGTCCCTAGGTGTTCTCGGTCGTTCCCTTTATAGCCCTTGCGCACACGTCTGTGGGTGGCAGTTGTTGATTCTTTCCTGGCCCACTTCCTACTCCTGGCTCTGGGAAGCCCCATGCGCAGCCTTTGCAGAGATGAGTCAAGGCAGTGCCTAATCTCCTGAGTCATGGCCAGAGGCTCCTCCGTTACTCTCTGAGGATGGGATCTGTTTACTTCAGAGTTCCCTCTCTGAGGGTATTTGGAATTTTGGATGCTGGCCTGGAATTTAGAGGAGTGGAGTTCTCCAGGGAAAAGTTGTGCTGGTAGCAGCCAGCTTATAAAGTTTATACTGTCTGCCCTTTGATAAGGGTCGTATGATGTAGTAAATGTTCTTTGGGAAAACGAAAAGTCCAATAGACCCTCAATTCTGGGTTTGCACGTACTGTGACCTCCAGGCATCAGTCCAGGGGACTGGGAAAGGATCTCTCTTTGTACCTTTCCTTCCATCTCCACCTATTGCAGTTCTACTCAGCTTTCAAGCTCATCTTCAAGTGAGAAGGCGACAGACTCGTGTTTGAATCTTGGACCTTGAAGTGTGGAGCCTTGGTCAAATTAATTTGCTTTTTTGGACTTGTTTTCCTCATCCATAAAATGGGGTTAACAAAGCCTATCGCACAGAGTTTTAGGTGGGGATTAAATAAGATTAGATGGGTTAATCTATATAACCCTTTTAGTAGATCTTCTCAGGAAAGCAAGTGTTTTTAGTTAGAAAAGCATGGATTTTGGACCCATTCACCTTTAGGTTCACCCTGGATCTGTTCTCTGACTGGCATGATTGCTAACTTAAGACACCCACATATTTATGTTCTGTAATCCCTGGCTTCATCTTCTGTAAAACCGTACCGTCCTCAGAGGATTGTTTTAAGTGGACCAGCTTGTCCTTCTTGGGCAGTAATTAGAAGATACTCAAAAAATGTTAGCTCCCCTCCTGAAAAGGCTTTTCCTAGGCTCACCTTCCACCTCACCACCTCCTCAGAGACAATTGCTCCTTTTCTTATCCTTTTATCTAACAGGTTTTTTTGTTTGTTTGTTTCTGTTTATAATTTCATCTTATAACTTATTTCACTGTTTCTCTCTGTAGGCCAGTATCTTTTGCACTTGACGGTCAATTACTTAGAAGCAGAGTCTTCATCTTGTTCAACTTTATTCTCATAGGTCTCTGATGTTGAACCACATCCCTTTATTCCCAGAAACCTGGGAAAACCCCTTTTCCCCCAATTCCCTTAAATTTGAATTCCAGTTTAATTTAGAGTTAATTTCTTAACCTTTTCTGCCCAACTCAAATATCTTGCAATAAAAATGACTAGAGAAGTAAACAGCTTCGTGCTCAATGTAACGCATATTGCATTTGGTATTTAATTCAAAGCCCTTGTGTTTCTATTGTTGTTCTGCGAAGTTGTGAGAGGGAAGCTAGAATAAAGACTGTCTAGAAATAGAAGCTTTATATTTTGATTAAAAATTAATGGACATGGTGTTCATTTAAAATAAGCTAAGCCTGAAATGAATCCAGAATGTTGATGTCTTGGGCACAATACACCTTATTCAGAAGCCCCAAAGGCACATAGTTGTAGTATTGATTCAACCATCTTTTAATAATAGTTTAGCAATTTAGAAAAGAGAAGAATTTGAAAGAATATCCAAAAGTCAGGTTTTCTTCAAGGACAGAAAAAGTAGTCAGGTTTGCTTCAGAAATGTTGATGGTTTAAATATAAGTCAGAACTGCATAACATACTCTATTTTATTTACCTTTGGAAGATCATCCATTGCTTCCAGATATCAAGAGTATTAGGTAGGCTGGATTCGGTAGTTGCTCATACTGTTAATTATTCCCCTGTTTTCCTTCTCTTCTTTCTTAGGCTTGCGGCTCAATTCGTGTGGAATGCCTAATATCCTGAGTCTGGTGCCTGAATACTTTTAGAATATAATGTTGGCTGGAATAACAGATAAAGAGTTTTCAGTAAAACACTGGGCATTTGTTCAATGACCTGTAACAGGGCTTGTGCCTTTTGCCTGAGGTTCCAGTATGTGCTGCCCCTAAGTTCCTGTCAGAACACACAGAGAAGCATTCCAGACCCCTGGGATGCATTCCTTGCATGCACAGGAATCTCTGGGAAGTTATACTTTTGAAGAAAATGGACAGAGGTGCTACCACTTTGTACATCTTAACACCTCCAGGGTTATTTCCTAATGCCAGTCCCTTTAGACTGCATTAAAAATACATTTGGGTCACAGCACCGGACACTACTACAGGGAACACTGGAGCTGTATTAACTGCCTTAGCCTTCACACGAAGTGATGGTTGGGAAGAGCGTGCTGTCTGGGATCTGTCAACTTGGTTTTCTGACTAGGCAAGGAATATTAAAACCTTTCTCTTTTGCTGGACCTATAGATTTTGGTTTGGGAAAAGTCCTTTGACTTTGACAACGTAAGCTGAAACGCGTGGAGATAAAATGATGGGAGCAAAGCTGAAACTGCATTTTAGCTTAAAGGATAGGAAGTTAATAGCTTTCCCTGTCATGTGACTGCATGGATGTT
This sequence comes from Indri indri, assembly GCA_004363605.1. Classification (NCBI taxonomy): domain Eukaryota; kingdom Metazoa; phylum Chordata; class Mammalia; order Primates; family Indriidae; genus Indri; species Indri indri. The sequence goes on along the minus strand of RJWJ010006986.1, from coordinate 50,136 downwards.
CCTTCTGGAGTCAGAGGTGGCTTTTAGTTACCAGGCAAAATAAACATATTTGGCACTCCAAGGACCAGTTTGCCAAGGTAGAGTCCCATATTCTAATGAGGTTGCTAATTCTATTCTCCATCCATGATATTCAGCTGTGGAAAAGGCTGCTTCATTATTAAAGCTTTCTTAGCAAAAAGTACCAATAAAATAAAAGCATCAACGAAAAGCAACCAGTTGGCAAGTGTGTTGCAAACTGACCTAAGGCAATGTGTTGTGCAGAACTGTTAGGTTCCTTTGGAGAGATAACATTTACCAATGCTTGAGAGAGGGACAAAGGTTAGCTACTCTACTACATTCCCCTACCAGGTTACAATAAAAGTGAGATTTGACCAGATTCCATCATACAAACAATGTTTAGATGTTTTTAGGTAAATGTTTATTAGATGACTTGTTTTATAAACTTGAGGAAGTCTCAAGTGATTAAGGAAGCAATGCTTTGTCCACACATTGCATGAAAGGTTTACTCAAGGCAGATAAGACAGTATTCTAGGGCCAGAATTCAGTTAACTCTTTACCAGAATCCTTCAAACCTGTGGCTGGACACAGAGTTGTTTAGGGATCAGCCTTGGACCTCATGGTGGAGGTAAAGTTTCCTGTTCCCTTTTCCTATACGGGTGGCGAGTATCTCAGTAATATTTTTTTTTACCAATTCATCTATCTTATATACCACCAATTTTGCCAGTGACAGTCCATTTTTGACATCCATTATACTAGTTAGTAAGTATTACTTTCACCAAGGAAAACGCATTTCTAACATTCATTGTGCTAATTAGTAAAGTCTCTGGTCATGACCAGAGATAAAGAGAGTTGAAGCATTTGTAGTAGCCCCTGATGGTGTGGCCTTTCTGGTTAAATGTTAGCTGACCATCCCAGGAGTGTGGATCCCCAATTAGGGTAACTGCAACACTTCCGTGTAGCTTAAGTTAATGTACACATTCGTAATGTTGACGCATTTAAGAGTAAATCACAGACATTGTCATGATATGGATGTAAAGAAAAAGCAAAAAGCAAATAAAAATGAATATCTGATTTATATTTCAGTGAAAAAAAATAGGTCCTATTTGCTTTCACATTATATTTTTATGTTAAAATACTCAGCACATGAAGAGATACTGTTTAACAGTTTTATCAAGTAAGAATCGTGTGTCTCAGGGTGATTTATTAAATCAGTTAATTCAATGAATATTTATTGAATATCCGCTGTGTGCGGGTGATACAGAGATGAAAGGACGCAATTCTTGCCCTCAGCCTGTTTTTACTGACTCACCTCACTAAAGAATATACACAGATTGCAAATGAGCATATGGAAAGATGCTCAACATCATTTGTTGTTAGGGAATATTGCAAATTAAAATGAGACACAACTACATGTCTATTAGAATGGTGAAAATAACCCCCCCCCCCAGAAAATACCAATTACTGGTGAGGATGCAGAGCAATAGGAACTCTCATTCATTGCTGGTGGGAATACAAAATGGTACAGCCATTTCGGAAGACAGTTTGGCAGTTTCTTACGAAGCTAAATATAGTCTTATCATCCAATCCAGCAATTGTACTCCTAGGTATTTTCCCAATGGATTTGAAAACTTATGTCCACATAAAAACGTACATGTAAATATTTTGGCAGCTTTATACATAATCACCAAAAACTGGAATCAACCAAGATGTCCTTTAATAGGTATATAAACAAATTATATCCATATATTAAAATTACATCCATATAATAAAATATTATTCAGTAAAAAAAGAAGTGAATGATCAAGTTACAAAAAGACAGGGATGAATCTTAAATGCATGTTGCCGAGTGAAAGGCTACATACTGTGTGATTCCAATTATACAACATTCTTGAAAAGTGACTATAGTGACAGTAGAACCACAGTGGTTGCTGGGGGTGGGGGTAGTGTTGAATAGGTGAAGCACAGGGGTTTTTTTAGGTTAGTGAAACTATTTTATATGATATTATAATTATGGATACCTGCCACTATGTATTTTTAAAAACCCATAGAATTTTGTAGTACAAAGAGTGAATCTTAATGTATGCAAATTAAAAAATCATATAGGCCAGGTGTGGTGGCTCATGCCTGTGATCCCAGCACTTTGGGAAGTTGACGGAGGAGGATTGCTTGAGGCCAGGAGTTCGAGACCAGCTGGGCAACATAGTGAGACCCTGTCTCTACAAAAAATAAAAAAAATTAACTGGGCATGGCGGTGAGTGCCTGTAGTCCCAGCTACTTGGGAGGCCGAGGCAGAAGGATCACTTGAGTCCAGGAATTAGAGATTACAGTGAGCTATGATTGGGCCACTGCACTCCAGACTGGATGATGGAGCGAGATGCTGTCTCAAAAAAAAGAGAAATGATTTAGAAGGTGTGGGAATCCTAGGATCGAATGTAGGATGTGACAAAACAACTGGCCCTTAATCCTTGGGGGACACATTCCAAGACCCCCAGTGGTTGTCTAAAACCATGGATAGGCCGAACCCCGTGTATACCATGTTTATTCATCTGATAACCAAGATGGCTACCAAGTGACTAATGGGTGGGTGGTACGTACAGCAGGAATATGCTGGACAAACGGATGATTCACATTCCGGGCAGAGGGGTGGGATGGTGCAAGCTTTCATCATTCTTCTCAGAATGGTGTGCAATTTAAAACTTTTGAATTATTTATTTCTGGAATTTCCCATATAGTATTTTCTGACTGAAATTGACCACAGAAACTGAAACTTAGGACAGTAAAACTGCAGATAAGGGGGGACTACTCCATATTACAAAAGTATGAAACATTCTTACCGAAGGGAGTGGGGGAAAATATGTTGACCTAAATAACTCTGGAAATGAGTGGAGTCCATAAGACTAAAGGCAGAAGAAGCTGTGTGTAAGCACTACAGTCCAGTTGAAGAAGTTGTTTCTCATGGGGGTGTGGGTTAGCTATTCTGATACTGCCATGCACGTGTATTGGAACTGAACAATTAAGTAAACGAATGGTGAAAGGTGGGGGCCAGGTTTCTTATTGTCGGAGTGAGAGTTTACGGATAATACACTGAAGGAGGCAGAATGATTCATGTGGTAGTGGATTAGAGTTGGGGACATCAGTATGAACTCATATTTAGCTTAGTATAGATAAAGATGGATACATATAGAAATATTCATAGGTATGTGAGGGTTAGTATCCACACATGTGTTTCTTGGCCTAGAAACAACCATGCTCCAGTAGCAATAAGCACACCTAGGGCCTAGGTCTTGTTTTCTAATATCATTGTCTAGTGAAAGGAAGCAGGACTCCTTGGAGAAGTAGATGATCCTAGGATTAGGCAGGAAATATACGGGATGGGACTATAGTCTTTTGCAGTGCCAGAAAGTAAGGCAGTGCTAAAAACAAAACAAAACAAAACGAAAAACAACAATAACGAAAAACAAACCCACAATGGTGGGTCATGCAAAGAGACATAAGAGCCAACTGAAAGTTCCAGTGTCGGCTCCCAGTGGCCAGGGCTGGAACTGTTTGAGCAACAAAATAAAGTAGAACTGGATTATAACCTCCCCCCGATAAAATGTATCTATAAGTCCATACTGATATAAGAGCATAGTATAGAAATGGGGGTTAATGTAACTTTACAGTGGAGAAACCTGACAGAAACTGCCTAGGTGATCAAAGTTAATGTCAACAGTAAGAAATCATTTGATAGTATGTATTCTCGATAAGATGTAATAAAAATGGCACTTTACCTCTGCTGTCTTCCTCCTCAGAACCCAAAACTCAAAACCCCAAACTCCAGTCTGATCATGAGAAAAACATCAGACAAATTTCAATTGAGGGACATTCTGCGAAATATTTGACCAGTACTTCTCAAAACTATCAAGGTCATCAAAAACAATGAAAGCATGATACAGTATCATGGCAGAGAGGAGCATAAGGAGAAGATATGTCCACCAACTGTAGCCTGGATGGGATTCTGGAACAGAAAAAAGACATGAGGAAAAAATTAAGGAAATCTGAATGGAATATGGATTTTAGTTAATAATTATGTATCAGTAATGGTTCATTAACTGTAAAAAATGTACTATATATGTGAAATTCAAGTAAGGAAACTGAGTGTGAAGTATATAGGAACTCTGTACTATCTTCATAATTTTTCTATGGTCTAAAACTGTTTAAAAATTAAAGTTTATTATAAAAATAATGATCCAGTTAAAAGATAATTTAAAAACAAGGGTAGAATCGTGACTCACATACAGATATAAAAATGATTATAGTGTTAAAGATTTTACTTAACTCATAATGAAAGAACCAGGCAGATGCTATAACCAATTTAAAGAAGAATCCAAAGATCAGACACATTTATAGATTAAGAATATTGAAATAAAGATGCAAATGGAGGCAAAATAGCTTCTTTCACTGTGAGGAAAGCAAGTCAATACTGGACAGGACAGTATTTGCTCTATACACAAGAATGATTTATATTTTGTTTTGCAATCAGTCGTCTACAATTTACAGAGTTGTAAGATAACACCCATAGAATCAGAATCACATACCCAAAGCGGGGTGTTTTCTAACAATGCATGGTTTTCTACTGAAGCACAAAAGTTTCCATATAGGGCATTTACTCATATACCATTTGCTATAATGACATTTCAACATAACTAAAATATATTGAGGTAGTTCTTGGAAGCTCCATCTTGCCAATTCTAATGATGTTCCCTTTGAAAGTCTCATTCATTTACTTCCTTTATGGTTGTCATTAGTTCTGTTCCAAAATATTTTGGCTCTCTGCCTTCCTGGCAAATGGTAAGATTACATTTCTTACCTCCTTTGAAGTTAGGCATGTGACTTGTCATGACTAATGAAATTAGAGAGGAAATGACTTATATTCCTTCCAGGAGGAAATTTTAAGGGCTAGTACAAGATTTGCTACATTTCCCTTTCCTGCCTTTGTGACTAAGGAAATATGTGTCCAAATGGGGCTTCTGTATCCCTAATTCTCTGAGTGACATGGAGAGCGGAGCCCCCTTGACCTGTGTTGCACTTGTACCATGAATGAGAAATAAACTTTTATTGTGTTAAGTCTAGCTGGAAGGAAAAATGACAATTTCTTAGTGAAGAACTTGTCATTTTTCACTCAATTCAAGTTCAGAGTGAACTTGAATCCTGGCTACACCATTTACTAGTTTTGTGATCTTGGGCAAGCCCCTTAACCTCTCTGTGCTTTGATTTCCTTATCTGGAAAATGAGGATAATAATGTCTATGTAAGGGTTAAATAAGACAATCCATTGAGACAAAGTCAGTAACAACTGGTTTTTGTTTATCCATTGGCCTTTTGGCTATGTAATGCAAAATTTATCAGTGGTCCATCAAATTAAGTTTTCGAATGTTGAGCACAATGCTGTTCAGAATAGTACAGCTAGTCCTGCAGGGAGTGTCGAAGGTACAGCTGTTCCACAGAGTGTCTCAGAATGCTCCCTGTAAGACTCACTTGTATCATCTTTCTCTCCAGTGCTTTTGACATTAAGTGGTTTGTGAAACAAGAAGACACTGGACACTACCATGTAGCATGAGATGCTGTATCACTGACAGGCAGAAGGCAGAGTGCCTGAAGAAGACTGAGATTTCTTTTTTGGAATTGGAAATTGTTACTATTTTTCTAGCTTTTTTGAAATGGTAATGTCATATTTTCTTTATTATGAACCAAATAGCTACTTCATTTTATTATAACATTTCTGCTAAGCAAAACAATTGAAATTGAGGAAATGACTGCAAAATAGAGCAAGTGTATAATAAAGTATACAGAAAAGTACCTAAGTTTACTCAGATAGATTTATACTTACTCAAATTTTTATAGTTATTACAGACAGTGTCTAGAGCAAAAAGATACAACTGCTGTGGTCTTATGCCCTCTAAGAGAATATATATAGAACTAAGGGTGAAATGAGTTGGCATATTTTCTATAATTTGTTGCAGCTGTTTTCCAAAAATGGGCAAATATCCAGCATTATTTGCCAGCCAATTTAATGTTCTTTGCAAACCAAAGCATGAAAGCCTTTCATATTTTGATTACGAGCAGTTAAATTTCCCAGCTCAATGACAAAGGCTTATGAAGATGAAATTGAAGGTGTATTTATGCCTTTAGTATCTAGTGATTGTACATTCACGTGTTGCTTAACGACAGGAATACGTTTTGAGAAATGCGTTGTTAGGCAATTTTGTCGTTTTGTGAACATCATAGAGTGTACTCACACAAACCTAGGTGGTAGAGCCTGCTATACACCTAGGCTGTATGGTATATTCTATTGCTCCTAGGCTACAAACCTGTACAGAATGTTACTGTATTGAATACTGTAGGCAATGACAGGTATTTGTATATATAAACATAGAAAAGGCACAGTAAAAATATGATATTATAATCTTATTGGGCCACTGTTGTATATGCAGTACATCATTGACCAAAACATTGTTATGCAGAGTATAACTGTATTTCTTCTGAAAATTTGGTTTATGTTGAATGATCTTAAACCACTCAGGTTATGTTAGACATCTATCAGTTGCTGAATGTTACTTATAACGTTGTGTGTTTTTGGAGGAAAACCCCCTGTCTGGCAGAATTCTGGGCACAGATGGAGACAAGTGCAGGTTGATCGATGAATTCTTAATTGCTGGATGATTGAAAGCAGTCATTTCACAATACACAAACATCTTTTCAGGGGAGCCTACCATTGGTATTGACAATGGAGGAAGCTCCGGTAGATTCCCTTCTAGATTTGAGTTAATTTGAATTGTGGTAATGCCTAATAACAACGATAATAACAGTAGTAGCTAAAATTTATATAGTGCTTACTCTGCCATGCATTACACTAAGTATTTTACACGTATCACTCTATTTAATCCTCATAACAACCCCACGAGTGATACTATTGTCTATACAGTACTTTACAGGATGGAAAACTGAAGCATTGAGAGCTAAACTGGTTTAATGAAGATCTCGCAGAGCTAGGACTGGCTCCAGAGCCTCACCGCCAGGCATTATGCAGGCTGGCCTGTTAGCATGGGGCAGGCACCAGCTCAATTCAACGTCTTCTCAGTTTTGGGGTCATGAGTAGAAAAGTATTCATTACATTCCGAGGACTTAAACTCTGACCATTTATAGGTTATAATATTTAGAGTTTTCATAATAATTGGGAGTGATCTAGAACTGGACATAGAATACAGTGAAGGGAAACAAATTTCTAGTTCTTGGTCTCCCTACCAATTTGCTGAATAAATGAGGGCAGAAAGACTGAAATGTAGCATAATACAATGGTTTTTTTAAGATGGAAAAAGTAGCTTATAAATCAACAGATTAAGAATCCTTCTTGACTTTTCCTGATGGACTTTTGTAAATACTGTTATAGTTCTTATAATCTCTAATTTATGAATGTACTGGATAGGAAATTATTAACACATGCAGTTTCCCACACTGAAAACTTTTAAGTATTTAGAAAAAAAATCACATTTATACAGGTGATAAGGTAAATTATTTAAAATAAATTCTTCAGAGTTGCAGAGAATTTGTTTATATGCTATAGAGGTATATTGGGGAAGTTTTAAAAATTGGCCAGCTAAAAAAAAAGATCAGCTTGGATTTTGGGTGGGGTGGTTCAGTTTTAGTGAGTGGATTGCTTAATTAGTCATCACCATTCAGCTTCCGGGAAGAAATTTCTTCCCAAGTGAATACAGTAGATTTTTGGCTCTCTCAGAGTTAACATTTCCAATTTTTAGTATTTGGAAATGAACTTTTAAGCTTTTGGTGTGGTAATTTTAATTCTTTCAAATCATAAATATGACATTGAGAATGCAAGGTTGGTTTGTCAGAGCCACTCACAGCCAAGGAGAAAGCCTATACCCAAACCTTCTCAAGTATGTATTTTATAGAGGAAATCATATGCTGTTGTAGTGTTTACAAAAGCCCTAGGACATCCATCACAAATGTTAGTGTTCTGCTAGTTGTGCTTACAACCTTTCTTCATTCACTCACTCACTCACTTACCAACACTTACTTTCTCAGTCCTTTGCTGGCAAAGCCTCCTGCCAAACCTTCCCATACCTTAATCATCAACTTTTCTCATTTTGATCTCTCTTCTACCTTATGGCCTGATTTTTCTAATGTTTCAAACACTCTCAAAGTCACTCTTTTTATGATACATCTGTCTTCTCTTCTGGATCTTACATTCTGAATGAAATTTGTTTGGTCTTTCTTTTTTTTTCTTGAGCCAAGGTCCCCCTCCTGTCACCCAGGCTGGAGTGCAGCGGTGCGATCACAGCTCACTGCTGCCTCGAACTCTCAAACTGCTGGGCTCAAGTGGTCCTCCCACCATTGTCTCTGGGGTAGCTAGGACTATAGGTACCTGCCACCATGCCTGGCTAATTTTTCTATTTTTTTGTAGAGATGGGGTCTTACACGTTACCCAGGCTGGTCTTGAGCTCCTGGGCTCAAGTGGTCCTACCACCTTGGCCTCCCAAAGTGCTGGGACTGCAGGCATGAGCCACTGTGCCTGGCCTTGTTCTTGTTTTGAAGGTTATCTTTCCTTCTACTCAAACTATGCTGCCTGTCAGTTATGGCTTTTGGTTTGTCTTTTAGGGGTTCTGTTTTCTGTCTCATCTTTATGAATCCTTACTTGGCTGCTCTACATGTGTAAACTTTCTGTTCACAGCATGTCAACAAATAACTTGTCAAACTTCAGTAGGCTCATTGTGATTTTTTTTTTTAACCTCTAAAAGAGTATATGAATAGATTTCAATAACGGGGCAGTAAAGCTGCAAAACCCTGAAACCATTGCTGTGGGAGAGGTCAGAGTTGCCCTCAAATCCTGCAGTGGAGACTCAGGAATCAGTGGTGGTGGATGGACAGAGAGCAGCAGAATATGTCAAGCAAGGGCTGATCCCACTTGTGGATTTTGCACAGCCATTCTACCTCTTTCAAGTAAAATAAGAGATTTCTGTTTCTTGATCCTAGCCTATTGTCTTATAACCTTTCCATGTTATTCTCTATCTTTGTGCAATGTTTCCCATGTGTGAGCCATTCACAGCCACTCACCAGCACAGTTTTTGTTATAAGCTTTCACACTCAAATTATACTTTACCTGATATTTTAAAAATTTACCTTTAAGTATATTCATTTGAAGTTTCCCTTTCTGAGACTGTTTCTTTCCAAATAGTCCTTCCAAGTAAGCCAGAGAAGTTTCTAAATCTGGACACTAGCATAACCATTTTTCCAGAATTTTTGTAAAAATGCCCTGTGAGTTGACTTATATAATACTTGGCTGTTTGCCTTGAAAAACTAATTTTGTTTATTACGGTACTCCAATACTACTTTCTAATCATTACCATAAATAAAAACCCACTATCACATACCATAAACATAAGATTATAAGTAAAGTTTTTTTTATTTTTTATCTATTATTGGCCTGTGTGCTTGCTGAATCTGAAGCCTATTCTTTTTTTTCTTGAAAAGGGGGAGCAGGAAGTCTTCTGGTTATCAGTGGCTGCAAAACAAGCCACCCAAAACTTAGTGGCTTAAAGTAACATTTTATTACTGTCTCTCACGGTTTTGTGGGTTGACTTGTCTCATCTGGTGGTTCTCACTTGGGGTCTGGCATGTGGTTTCACTTGACAGTTGGGGCAGGGATTATCTGAAGGCTTGATTGGGCTGGATGTCCATGGTGGCTCTCTTACTTTGCTGGACAATGAATGCTGGCTGTTAGCTGGGACTACCTGAGGCTGTCTACTGTAGTGCCTACGCATCACTTCTTCACGTGGTTTGTCCTCATTCATGGCAGCTGGGTTCCATGAATGAGCACTCAGAGAGGTCTCCATGGACACTGTGAGCCTTCTTATGACTTAGCCTCTGAAGTCCCAGAACATCCTAACTACTTTCTATTAAGAAGTCACTAAGTCTTGTCCAGATTCAAGGAGAAGAGTAGCAAAGAATTTGCGGCCATTTTTAATCTACCATAGTTACTGTCAGAGGGGTGCTAAAGACCAGCAAACTTAGGTATTCTGTGTGATGCAATCAGAAGGATTCAAAGAGAACCGAAAAGGGAATGGCTTTCTTACCATGTAATTCAATGTTATTTCATTCTGTCTCCATTCATCACTTTAACTCACCTTGGCAGTGAGCCCCTCCTTAGTGTACTTACCCTCTTCTGTCACACTTCATGTCTCTTGCCTTTGGGATTTCAAGCATGAATTTGACTGATATGTTCTCATATCATTTTGAGGGTTACCTTCTGTCTTTTGCTCATGCTAAAAATCCAAAGAAGAAAGGTAGAAAGCCAAAAGTAGTATTGTAATAAACAAAATTAGCTTTCTCAAGGCAAACAGCCAAGTATTATATAAGTCAACTCACAGGGCATCTTTACAAAAATTCTGGAAAAATGACTACGCTAGTGTCCAGATTTAGAAACTTCTCTCGCTTGCTTGGAAGGACTATTTGGAAGGAAGGATTCTCAGTAGACACCTTTCTTTGTGGGTCAGACTTATGATTCAAAAGTCTGCATGGGTGAGATATTATTTTTCCAAAAATGGAATAATTTGAGTATCAAAATCTATGTGTGTTATGGAAAATTTTAAGGTTATGTAGTTTCTCAGGAAAAACCCAAACAGGTACTTATAATAAGCATTAGTGAAATTATGGCCAGATCATATGAAAATTGACAAATAGTGTGTAGTTTTTTTTTCCTCTTTCAGGAAAAATGCAAAAAAGGGCCTTTTTTTGTGTGAAATGCACAAATTCTTAAGCTTATATTTGGAACCAAGGGCCTTTTTTTATTGCAATTTGATCATGTGAACTTTTTTGATTGATATATTGCTTTATATCTGCATCTAGTCATTATGTACCTATATTTCAACCAAAGTTATATAGTTTCAGAAACTTCCTTTCATACAAATGTCAATTTTTCATTTAGCATTGCCCAATACATTATGTTGTTGAGTAAACATGCAGGATGATATATATTAGCTCTTCACTTTGGACAATAAATTTCTTCTGTTGTAATTTATATTATCACTCAGCATAAATGACTTAACTGTCAAGATTAAATCTCCTTGGCTTTGTACTCAGTGGTATTAAGCAAGCAAATATTGCTTATGTTTTACTAACTGTGAAGAGCCATTAGGAGCTTTCAGGCAGTTACTTATACAAAAATTCTGCCTTGACTCCATTATATTTTTAAAGAAGATAGATATGAGCCAATACTCAGAATACGTTTTAGATAAATATTCAAGACGTTCTGAGTGGAATCCATGCTGACTTTATTGCCACTGGTATAGTTTTTAGCTAAGGAAGTGTTGTTAAGCACTGTTAGGGACTTCTCTTTAAACTTACACTAGATCCCACAATTTGAAAAGTATTTACAGGAACAATATGATGAAATATTAATAATGGAAGTGTATCTTCGAACTTTTTTTAAGTGTTAAATCCCTGATAAGTCCTTGTCTTTCCTTTTGCTTAATTTCAAGATTAAACTCAGTCATAAACATGATATTTATAAAGAGTTTCTAATTTAGATGGTACAATAAATAGTAAATGAAACAATTATGTACACATATGGGCACAACAGTATAAAAATAAATATACCTAGAACAACATCTAGAAAAAATATACCAACACATCAATAGTCATTCATTGTCTTAATGTGTTTGGATGATATTTTTTCCCTTTGGTGATTTTTTTTTTCTTTCTACTTTAAATTTTACAACTTTTCTATAATGAGTACATTTTAGCATGGGCATGTGCCAAATAACTCAATAAAATCCTGTGATTGCTAATGTGTAGGCTTCAGTGAATTGTTTAAATTATGTTAATGAATAAACAATTACAGTTTTTAGGCCAGCCATTTTTTAGCCTTATTTGTGCCATAGTGACATTTATTATACTGTACTATGCCATTTTATATAAGGGGCATGAGGGTCCTTGAATTTGGTATCCAAGGAGTGTCCTGGAACCAATCCCCCATGGATACCAAGAGCCAACTGTATATATCTTCTTTCTATTTTTGTTTTATACATTTATATTAACAGTCTTATAAATCCTCCAGAAGGAAGCTCCACCATCCAGGCAATGAGGCATCATGTTCCTTAACTTGTGAATGAGGATCCGCCCCCTTTGTTAGTGAGCAGGAAGGCTGCTGTTCTTTACTTGGAAGTGACTGCCACTCTGTTAGCAGATCTGCATGAGCAGCCTGCTCCATTTCTGCGACTCACAGTGATTCACTGGGATTCTCAGCAAAATTCCTTCTCTTATCAGCTTTCAGGTGCTTCAGGAGGTTAGGTAAAAGGGATGTGAGTGATTAAAGGATATTTTAAAGAAATAATTGAAAGTTGGGCATTTTTCGATATTAATATTTGGATTTTAGAACAGAGGACTGAACAGCTTCACATTTGGATTCCAGGCAGGTGTAAATTGTAATGAGGGAAATAAAAACAGCACTATGTAACTAGCAAAGTGAATGAGACAGAAGACTTTCTTCTTGTTTCTTTTCTTCCATTTTTTTTTCTCATTCTTTAACTTACATCATCTCATCCTTTCTCTAGTCTGTCAGTGTGAGGTTATAGAATAATGGAAAGAAAAAAAAACCCCATTTATTGAATCCAATGTATTGCCTGAAGTTGTTCTGTTGCTGTTTTTTCTCCTGTGGGACACACAGATATCTCACTGAGTGTCAAATAGTGAGAGTAAAAGGGAAGTCATTCCCATGGGGTGAAACTGCATGGAAAAGTATGCATTAATTTGTGTAAATGACTACTCATCACAGAAGTTCCGTAGTAAAGAAAAATCCATTACTACTGCTCTGTATAAATGTGAACAACCTAAAAGTAATTGAAGTGTGGCACATAATGGAATATGTGCCATTTGGGGTCTTTTCACTAGATCACTAAGAGAAGATAGTAGCATTTTAGCATATAAGATTTACCGCATGATCCAACCTCCCACTTCAAATAGAGGCTTTTGCAAATATCAGTCAAGGAGAATCTTCAATCTCTACATTGCTTCAAGAGACCATACAATTTTAGTCATAAGAAACACTACTTAAACAGATTTATTATTCACAAAATAGAATGCATGCAAATAATAGGACTGAACTCGACCTCAGATGTTTGGCAGTCAAGCTATTTGGTGACGTGTCTTGAGAGAAAGATGTTTGGGTTCTTTTTATTTGATGACTTTAAATATGTGAAAATTAAGGGGTTAAAAATAAAATGAAATAACTAGGTCTTTTATTTTCCTTCTTAATCATTTATGGTGTAAAGAGATCTCATTTTCTTACTGTGTCTTATTCTTTGATACTTTTCATCTCGTAAATTTAGAAAAAGTGATGTATGTTCATAGATCTCTGTTGATTTGTATCATACAACTGCCAGTGGTCAGGCCTGCTGAGCTGTGACAAACTGCAAATGTTGAGGGGGAATTGTAATCCAGTAGGTCATAAGCCTCTAAAATTTTTAGAGAGCTATCTTGTTCCTACTGGGACACATCTTGTGGGGCACATTTGCAGTTTTATTAATTGCATTTGTAACTCACCAAAGTTCCCATATAAGGAGAAGGAGACCAGAGCTGTCAAAGTTCTTTCTATCTGGGAATAAGCTCTGGGAAGGGCTTATGCAGTTTTTTGTATTTTCTTTTTTTTTTTTTTTTTGAGACAGAGTCTCACTCTCTTGCCTGGGGTGAGTGCCGTGGCGTCAGCCCTAGCTCACAGCAACCTCAAACTCCTGGGCTCAAGCAATCCTACTGTCTCAGCCTCCCGAGTAGCTGGGACTACCGGCATGCGCCACCATGCCCGGCTAATTTTTTCCTATATATATTTTTAGCTGTCCGTTTAATTTCTTTCTATTTTTGGTAGAGACAGGGTCTCGCTCTTGCTCAGGCTGGTCTCGAACTCCTGAGCTCAGAACGATCCGCCCGCCTCAGCCTCCCAGAGTGCTAGGATTACAGGCGTAAGCCACCGTGCCCGGCTTGTATTTTCTATCATCTCCTTGTTTTCTATAAAGACAGTCTACTGAAAGACGTAGAAGGCTATTCTTTGTGATATTCCTGCTCTACTCTGTATCAAAGCTCTGATGAGTAGAGGCTATGGATGCAGGATCATGAGGGGCTGAGGAAAGGTCAGCTGGAGGTTGGCAGGGAAGGTAAGTGAGGGGTTTGGGCCACATCACATTTTGTGCTCATTCTCTTAAATTTCACATGGGTAAATTTTTGGTGGAATGAAAATGAGAGCTACCTTGATGAGAAAAAGAAAGTGGGAAGTGTCTCAGAAGGGAAGACAGAGCCTAAGCAGTGTCTATTGCCAGCAGCCACGTCCCAGCTCCCTTTGTCCCTATAAAAATGTTTAGATCTGCTTGTGGAAGCCACACTTAAATTTCCCTGTTGCCTCACCAACCTCATAGCAGCATTCTGGAATAGTTGCTGTAATTAAAGTGCTCTGAGGGTATTTCAGGGTTTTGTTTCCTTTTCAAAGGATAAAGTCATTGACCTTGATTAGAATTTCAGGAAGTTTCAGCTGTGGTAGCCACAGTATATAAGGCAGTCCACACTCCATCTGAATTCCACTCATTCTTTTCCTTCTCATGGCAGAAGCTACCAGTACCTTTATACAAATGGTCTTGGTGGAGTTTGTGTCTTCCTGTTTGAAGATGGCTTAGTTGAGTGTGATTTGAGGAACGTTTTGCTTTCCTCCAACCAACCTACCAACCATTCAACCAACCCACCAACCAACCACCTGAGCTTTTCACCATAGGACAGAGACCTTTATTCCTGGATTTAAATTCAGCGTGAAGTATAAGGGACTATGATGGAATTCTTTCTTGAGTGTTTTTTTTTTTTTTTTTTACTACATAGGTTAGTTGAGCATGTAAGGGGACATGGAGAGGTTAAAATTGTTGGGGGAGGGCTGCGGCCATTTTACACAATTTACACATGTACACTCAATTTCTAAAGGCTAGATTATCAAATATCCTGC
Source organism: Indri indri (assembly GCA_004363605.1). Classification (NCBI taxonomy): domain Eukaryota; kingdom Metazoa; phylum Chordata; class Mammalia; order Primates; family Indriidae; genus Indri; species Indri indri. The sequence goes on along the minus strand of RJWJ010006986.1, from coordinate 35,106 downwards.
ATAGATCAGAAGTGGGCTATTTTAGAAGAAATTCTTTTGAATGAGGAACGAGTAAGACGTGGTATGACTAAAGGACCTGAAGAACTGTCAGTTTATTCATATCGATTGCACGGCCTTCCCGTACTCACTTATTTCACAGAGTTGCCATCTCATGAGATGTGGGAAGTTTCAGTGCTCTGATTCTGCGGAATGAAGTTACGCTAGGAACGTGAGTATTTTCTTCAGCTTGTGATGGTTTAGGAACTGCCTCCATACTCCCCATTTGTAGGTACTTATGCTTTCTTGATAACTCACTATTTTGCATGTGTGTAGAAAGGTGTTTTCAATTGACTTCAATTCCAGAGCTGTTACTTTGTCACCTACTGTGAACAAGACACTATTCCAGGTATTGCAGGAGTTCAAAGGTGAATAAGATATGGGCTGTGGCTGTAAATTAATATCAAAGTGGGGTTGGGAGAGAGCATTAAGAAGGTGAAGAAGTATAAGAGCATTTTAAGTACTTCACTGTGAGTGTTAAAAGGTGAGGGAGGTCACATTGAATTGGGAGGCATCCTGACTTGCTCAGGTCTACTGGTTTGGTTTTGTTTTCTCCTTCTATTTCTTTGTGAGGTTTAGAGCCAATCTATAAAAATCTATAAAAAATATTTCATGAAGGAAATATTTGAAAGTATTTGCTCCTAGAAACAAAGCAAGTGTGAGTGGAGCAGATCCTGGCTCTCTGCTTTTTAAAAGGCTTGCCCTTGACTTAAGGCTATGGAAAAAGAATTTCTTGAAATTTCAGTGAATGGAGTGGGCATCATTTCTTAGTTGATTGTTAATTATTCAGGAGCTAATTATCCAGCTGGAAAATTATCTAGTTGCCCTCTTTTTTTCCTCCTTTTCTTCCTGCCTCCCATGTGATCTTTGTCATTTCTATATACTAATTCATTCCTCCATAACTGGTAGAAAGGAAAAGAACAAGATTAATAGATTAATTGCAAATCTTTAGTAAGATTGGTTGAGGAAAAGGCTTTGATATTTGGGTAAAATCAGGGTAATTGGTGAATTGGCTATTTGTTCTGGTTGATTATCATCATGGATAATTGACAGCTGATGGAAGTCACTGGAATGGGGCCTGCTGGGTGATTTAAGATCAGGGTATGTATTAGGGAGGAAGGCTCTTGATGTGATACAGTTCATTGTTTTTCATTACTTTATATTATCCTGAGCTATGGCCTCTATTGTGTAATGATTTTGTCAAGTCTTGCTTTATGCTTTTCTATATATTTTTTTGGGTACAGCATTTAAATTTCTCAGCCTAAAATAAACTTCCTGCAAGACTAATCGGTTAAAAGAGGTTATAGCTGCAGAGATACATGTTGTGAAACGCTTCCAGAAATCTGTAAGGCAAATGTAAGAGCATTTTGGCTCCATACGCTGAGCTCTAATGCAGCTCAGCCAATTAGAGTTTATGGCAACTGTCATTCAATATTAGCAGCTGTAGTTAAAAGATGAGTGCTTTAAAATAATGTGTTTATGGCTCCTTGTCTTAGCTCAGGAAAAATGGTTTGGTTTGCCAGCAAGTGGTTTTTTTTTTTCTTTTTATTAGGATCCCTTCTAGGCTGTAAATGGACAGGAAGCTGTCTTCCATGGGATTTCTTTTTTCAGCTATTTAAAAAGTAGTGTGAGCTGGGGATAATATGGGATAAAATCCCTAATGGATCCACTTTGACTGAGTTTGTGGAAGTTTATAAATGTGCAGCTGTGGTGGTGGAGTGTTCATTAATGCTGAGAGGGAGATTACTGTTCATGCTTTTGACTTTGTGAAGGCAACGTATCCACGTCCACAACGCCTTTCCCGTAACCATAGCAACCAAGTCAGAAGGTTTCTCTTCTCATATTCAAAAGCACTATTAAGATGACTGATTCAATTCAAATGAGGGTGCTTTCAGATAAGAGAGGCATATGCTTGAATTCTGACCTCTGGGTAAAATTTTATTAAGGTAGAATTTACAAATAAAATTTGTATGTATTTATGGTGTACAAAGTAATGTTTTGATGTATGTATACATTGCAAAATGATTAAATCAAGCTAATTAACATATCCATCACCTCACATACTTATTTTTTGTTGTGAAAACATTTAAGATCTCTTAGCAATGTTCAAGTATACCATACTTTATACTATAGTCACCATGCTGTACAATAGACCTCCCAAACTTATTCATTCTAATTTAAACTTTGTACCCTTTGACAAACTTCTCCCTACTCCCCCACCCCTATTCCCAACCCCTGGCAATCACCATTCTAATCTCTGCTCCTGTAAGTTTCACTTTTTTAGATTCCACATATAAGTGAGATCATGTAGCGTTTGTTTTTTTGTGCCTGGCTTATTTCACTTAGCATAACGTCCTCCAGGTTGATCCAATTTGTCACAAATGACACGATTTCCTTCTTTTTTCAGGCTAGGAAGTATTCACACACATACTCATTTTCTTTATCCATTCATCTGTTGCTGGACACTTAGGATGATTCTATCGCGTGGCTATCGTGAATAATGCTGCAGTGAATATGGGGGTGCAGATATCTCTTTGACATACTGACTTCGTTTCCTTTGGATCTATGTCAAGAAGTGGGATTGCTGGATCATACGGTAATTCTATTTTTAATTTTTTGATAAACCTCTACAATGTTTTCCACAATGGCTGTACTAATTTATATTGACACCAATAGTGTGCAGGTCTTTCCTTTTGTCCACATTCTTGCCAACACTTATGTTTTACCTTTTTTATAATAGCCATTCTAACAGGTGTGTGGTGATATTGTGGCTTAATTTGTATTTCCTTAATGATTAGTGATGTTGATTTTTTTTTTATTTTTATTTTTTTTTGAGATAGGGTCTCACTTTGTCACCCTGGGTAGAGTGCAGTGGTGTCATCCTAGCTCACTGCAACCTCCAACTCCTGGGCTTAAGCGATCCTGCCTTGGCTTCCTGAGTAGTTGGGACTACAGGTGCATGCCAATATGCCCAGCTAATTTTTTCTATTTTTGGCATAGACTGGGTCTCGCTGTTGCTCAGGCTGTTCTCAAACTCCAGAGCTTAAGTGATCCTCCTGCCTTGGCCTCTGGGAATGCTAGATGTTGAATACTTTTTCATATACCTGTTGGCCATTTGTATGTTTTTTGATAAATGGCTATTCAGATCTTTTACCCATTTTTAAATTGAGTTATTTGTTTTCTTGCTGCATTGTCTAAGTTCCTGATATATTTTGGATGTTAACCCCTTATCAGATGTATGGTTTGGAAATATTTTCTTTCATTCTATAGGTTGTCTCTTCATTCTGTTGATATTTCTTTTGCTGTGCAGAAGTTTTCTAGTTTGATGTAATTTCATTTGTCTATTTTTGCTTTTGTTTGTGCTTTTAAGCTCCTATCCAAAATATCATTTCCCAGACTAATGTCGTGGAGCTTTCCCTTATGTTTTTTTCTAGTCATTTTATAGTTTCAGGTCTTACATTTAAGTCTTACATCTACTTTGAGATGATTTTTGTATTTCTTGTAAGATAAGGGTCCAGTATCATTATTTTGCATGTAGATAATCAGTTTTTCCAGCAACATTTATTGAAAAGACTGTCCTTTCCTCATTGTGTGGTCTTGAATCAGTTGAATGTAAATGTGTGGATTTATTTCTGGGCTCTCTATTCTGTTCTGTTGGTTTATATATGCTATTTTATGCCAGGACCATACCATTTTAACTACTGTTGCTCTGTAGTATGTTTTGAATTCAGGAGGTGTGAGGCCTCCAGCTTTATTTTTTTTGCACAGAATCGCTTTGGCTATATGGGGTCTTCTGTAATTTCAGATGAATTTTAGGATTGTTTTTTCTATTTCTGTGAAAAATGTCATTGGAGTTTTGATAGGGATTGCATCGAATCTGTAGATTGCTTTGGGTAGTATGGACATATTACCAGTATTAATTTTTTCAATCCATGAACATGGATACCTTTCCATTTATTTGTGTCTTCTTCAATTTCTTTCATCAATGTTTAGTAGTTTTTACTATGTATATCTTTCCACCTCCTCGGTTAAAATTTATTCCCAAATATTTTGTTTTTTTGAAGGTATTGTAAATGGGATGGATACAATTTTGTAGAGCCTCTTTGTCTTACCTCCCCCACTAGCTAATTCTATAGATTTTGGTTCCCAAGCACCTTATGCTGTTTTCTGCCCTATCCTCCTCTACCTATTGCAGAGATTGTTTGGACAAAGATATTTTAGAAATAAACTTTAGACATAGAATTTTGAAAACAAACATAAATTACACATAGTTACAATGGATTAAATAGAAATCAATCAGATGCTTTATAAAAGGATTAAAGAAATTAAAGTCAATTAGTCCCACAGGGAAAAGGCTATAAAATAAAACCAAGAAAGATCGAAAGAATTATGATTTTTTTCCATGTAGAGGAATGACTGTCTTGGGGCCTTATAATGTTTCCTAAATATTTAAGACGGTATTTGGGAGGCTGTGCTCGCCTTGTGCTTTGTACTTGGGATTGGTTGGGCAAAGATCCCAAGGCTAGAGACAAATAGTAAAGTTGTTTCCAAGTTGCCTCTGGCACTTACTTGTTTGGACTTCAGACTCACACTTTCAGCTCTGATGTTATTGCATTTATGTCTCACAGATATCTGAAGTTTTACAAATTTAAATTTCTTGATCTTCCCCTAGAATTATGCTTCTCTTCTAGTCTTCATGAATAAATAATGCCTCTGTCTTCTTATGACCTTGGGAACCGTCTTTGACACCTCCCTTTTCATTCAGTGCATCATCAATTTATGTTGATTGTACTTCCAAAGTTCACATTTACTCTACCAACTTCCCAAGTCCACCTCCGTTGCCACTTTCTAGTCTAAGCCACCAACTCTTGTACCCGAACTTCTGCAGTAATACCACTGATCTTGTACTGTCCACGTTTTCCTGTCTTTAAACTTTTCTCCATCTAGAAGTTAGAATATGATACAAACTTTGCTTCTCTAACGTAGTGTCCCCAAATAGAGTTTTTCAGACAAGATAAACATTTAATTCTCTTTCAGGTACTATCTAAGCTAGGCAAGGGGTGGTCAATTGCTTGGGCTGTTCTGCCATCCTCAAAACATGGTTTTTTATTTTGGGACCTAGTCCCCATTTGTTACTATCTCCCACCAAGAGGTAGCAGGGAAGGGGCCCAGGGAACACATACACAGTTCTTTTAAGGGGAATATCTAGAAGTTTGGAGAGTCTATATAACTTCCTGAGGGTCACATAACTCTTTAGAGGTAGGGCTGATTGGTTCTGATGTTTGTGTGATTCAGAAGCCCCTAGACCACTCTTAAGGGGAAAGAAAGAAAATGCACAGCTGTTACATTCCAAAGTTTGAAATAATTATGTAAATAATTATGATCTCAAGTAGAGACAAGAAAATGGCAGTATTAAGAGTAAAAAGATAAAGAAATAGAAATAAGAATATTTGAGTTCTATGTGAACACAAATGATAGGAATGATCCTATTTGTGAAGTATGAGTGATAGGAAACAAATATCTCACCACCGTAAGAAAAAGGCTAACCTTCCACTGTTGGGTATGGGGACAGAAGTGGGAAAGAGGGTGAATTGCACTGTCTCCTGTGGGAGTTCTTAACTGGGGTTGAGCAAAGTCCTCAATAAAATAAAACACTGAATTTTCTATTCAATTTCCTGGTTACATCCATTTAATAGCTTTGGTGGAGAGATGTTACCAAAGGTAAGTAGCTGCTCTCAAGTTAATATCAAGTAGAAAACAGGTGAAATTAGATTTTAGGGCAGCTAAAGCAGTGGCTCTTAACCCTAGATGCACATTAGAATTGCCTGGGGAGCATTTAAAAAGCCCAGATCCTAGGCTGCATGCATCCGTACTTATGAAATCAGAATTTTGGGGATGGAACGTGTACTAGTTTGCTAGGGCTGCCATAACAAAGTACCACAGTCTGGGTGTCTTAAACAACAGAAGTTAATTTTCTCATGATTTTGGAGGTAGAAGTCTGAGATCTAGGTGTTGGTAGGTTTGGTTTCTTTTGGGCTTCTCTTCTTGGCTGTCTTCTCCCTTCTCCTCCCTGTCTCTTCACTTCATTTCCTCTCTGTACCCATCTGTGTCCTAATGTCCTCTTTTTGTAAGAACACTGGTCATATCAGAGTAGGGCCCACCCTAATGATCTAATTTTACCTTTTTAAATAACCCATCTCCAAATACAGTCACATTCTGAGGTACTGGGGATAAGGGCTTCAACATACAAATCTCAAGGGAACACAATTCAGCCCATAACACGGCCAAACTATTAGTGTTTTTAACCCCCAACTCTCTGCCCCCAAGTGACTGCAACGTGCAGCCAAATTTGAGAGTCAGTGCCCTGTGTAGGATTCTCAAAGCTGGCTGCAGTAGAATCATCTGGGTAACCTAAACAAAACATAACAAAAAAAACCCACCAAACACACACCAACACTTAGGTATCATCATCAGAGATTCGATTTGATCATTGTGGAGTAAGATAGTATTAGTTTACAAAGTCTTTCGGGTGATTTTACTATGTAGCCAGGTTTGAACACCAGTGCCTTAATGTATGAGTTTCTTAACCGTATAAATGAAAGCATGTTTTCTTATCTTGCCCCAAATTTTTTTGTTTGAAAATTTAAGAAAAACAGCGTCTTTTTTTTTTTTTTTAAATGAAAGATGTATATCTAGTGATGTAGTATTCAGGTTTATAAAATGAGCTAAATACTTCTAAGGTGGTATAGTTTCAAATGTCAAACATGGGTTTTGTGATATAATTTTGTATGTGACTTACAGTTTTTTCCTGCTTAATGAAAATAAATTAAAGGAACTTGGGCATATCACTCAGAAAGCAAATGAAACTGATACTTTAATGATTAAGTTGACTACAATGTCATAACTTTTAGTGAGGAAATTTCATGATTAAAGAAATGATGTTTTTCAGCCTTCAGAAGGAGGCTAGACTTTTCTTTCCAGATGATATCAAAATCTGATAGAAATTCCTTGATTTAATAAAGCCAGTTTCTGTGTTTTGAAGTAAAGCCACTTATCTGGCATTTTTCATTATGGCTTGACAACAGCTGGCTGCCTCCCAGAATGCAGTACTGTGACAGAGATTATTTTATAAAGCCTCGGATCAGCTTGGATCAGCTGCCTTTGTAATTTGCTTAAATTGATTACGTGTAGATTTCTTCACTCCTTGGGCTTAAAAGAAGTCTGCACTTGGGTGAGGAAACAGTACTGTTGTTTCAATGACAGAAGACCTTGTCTACCTAAGTCACACATAGATCCACTGTCTTTTCCATTGTGCCCTGAGAGTATTTTTAGTTTCAATCTTTTTCAGAAAGTAAGTTTTAAATACTATTATTTCTATTTTGACTGAATTTTATAGCCTTAATCAAATGATTTAGAAGCAGTATTTAAGATCAGAAAGGCCTCATTTAAACTACGTAAGTATGCAGTTTCAGGAGAGTAGTTGATTTTTATTTGTCCTTTCTGTTGATTTCTGACATAGAGATTTGCTAATATGAGCTTTTAACTTAAAAAAAAAAAAAGCTCTAATAAGTAAGTAATCACTTTCTAAAGTTGCAGGGTACCCATGTCTTGCTGAAAGTGGTACCAGAATCCCAAGGGCTGAAATTAAACTAGTCTTAACTATATCAATAAATATAGATATCTTATTTAAAAACACGTATGAATGACAGCCCTAGAAGTCCACTAGCAAAGTACCCAAAGAGAGGAACCAAATTACATGTTTTCCTTTTCTTCAAACTAAGGACTGACCTGGGACACAAGTGCCCACACGGACTGAGGTAATGATTTTATCAACGACGGGAGCTACTTTTGGTTGAAATGGATTGAATAAAAAAGAATAAGAAATGTGGTTTTGTGTTTTGGGTGTAATCTCTTTCCTGCGAAGCCAGAAGGTGAGATGCGGTCGGCAGCTCAGTGCAGCTATAATTCCCACTCACCGTGTGGATCAGCCCACGCTGTTCTACTTTCTCTGTAACAAAACTTACTGGATATGGCTCATTACAAACATTTACATTTTAGCCTCATTGGTGCCTTTAATACAGTTTGGAATTCTTTTATTCATATTTTGGAAATCCCTATCCAGTGGCCTCCAGAGAGATCCCTTGGGGAGACTGTTAAAAATTGACCCCTCAGCTTTATCCTGGGCCTGCTGACTCGGAGTTTCTGAGGATGGAACTGGGGAACCTCCCGGAGTGGTCTTGGTGCCATCAGCCTTGCGCTGGTCCAGGGGACGACCTTCGTGGACTCCTGGTAGTCCACTGTTAGAGAACAGCCATTCTCGATTCTTTCCCATCTCATAAGGTTCTGGGCCTAACTTCCCCCTCAGAAGATTACTGGGGCTTTTATTTCACTAAAAAACTAAGGCAATCCAGGAAATGTTCCTCATATTTCCTTTTGTTTACCTTAGAAACGTGTCTCTAAAAGATCATCATCTTTGAACTTCACAGAAAGGGCTCCCTGGTCACAAGGCAAACCTCTCCTCATTTGCTTTTCAATTAATCTATTTCCAACTTTAGTTTCCCTTCTTACTACCATTTAACTGTTTTTTTTTCTTTTAAATCGCATCTTGTCCCTTTGCCTCTGAACAAACATAAATTTCCCCATCTAGAAAATTCTTTCCCCCATACTGCTGCTATGGGGGGTTTCTCATTGAGTTTCTCATTTTTTTCCCCACCAAACTTCCAGAAAGAATGATTTATTTCTTCCTTACCACTAAATTTTGTGTCCCTTGTTCTTATCACTAAACTTGCCCCCATTGATAACTTCCTCCTGTAATTATGAAATCAGTTTTTTCCTGCAGCAGTTATGTTGGTATTTCAAAGCAGGAAATAGAAAGTATGAAGAGAATTATGAAAAGAAAAGATTTTTCTTGATTTTCTTTAGAAAGTGAAATTAGATATATACAAGGGACATATGAATTTGATGTTCATAATAAATAATAATAGTGTGATTGCCCCAGTAAAGATTCTAGCCTCTACCAAAATAGCATGGTATTGGCACAAGAACAGAGACCTAGACCAATGGATCAGAACAGAGAACACAGATATAAAACCATCCTCATATTGCCATGTGATCTTTGACAAAGCAGACAAAAACATACACTGGGGAAAAGAATCCCTATTTAATAAATGGTGCTGGGAAAATTGGATGGGCACATGTAGAAGGCTGAAACAGGCATACTTGCCCTGCATCTCTCCAGTAGGGTGAGTCTGTGCCACTGGCTTTGGGCACCTTCAATCTATGGGCCCCTCAGCTTAAACACTATCCAATTCTGGTGCTACTAACCTACCCTCAGTGGGGAAGGTTGATGTGGCAGAGAGAGAGAAGAGACATGTGTAGATTATGTACCCAGGACCAGTAGGGAGGTTCTTTTACCCTGCTTATGACTTTTTTTAAGGGTTAACGTATACAATTGCTTTCCCTTGGCTTATTGTCTTTATGCATTATGTTTCAGTTGATTCAATAAACCACGTGATCTGCAAAAAAAAAAAAAAAAAAAACAACAAAAAAGATTCTGGCCTCTTGCAAAATATAAGGGCAAAAGTATTGTCCCAGTTTCTCTTTGACATGTTCACCATAGGTTTTCTTAGCTAATGGTCCATAACTAAGTAAGGCTTTGATTACGGGATCTGAATGATGGATATGTAAATAGTTTATTCCATGATGTTTCAAGCAGATCTCTCCTGATTTGGAATTTTTTTCTGTTGCTACAATGCAGGAATTCCTTTATTATTAGAATATCAGAATAATTCCCACATTCTCTGCAGTTACCCGTAATTTAGAAACTTTTTATTTTTCAATATTTCATAATTATTTAAATTAAAAAATTATAGTGAAAGTATTACATGCAAATAATTGTCAGCTACTTCTATAAAGCATATAACAAAAAATAATATTCTTTTTTTTTCTTCTCTCATTGCCTTTTCCCACTTACTAGAAGAACCACTTCAATGTTTTTGGCTGTTTGTTCTGATATTTACCTCCTTATTTGAAAATAATATTCCTTTTGATTAATCAATTTACTTCTGGCTGGGCTAGGTGGCTCATGCCTGCAATCCCAGCTCTTTGGGAAGCTGAGGTGAGGATTGCTTGAGGTCAGAAGTTTGAGACCACCCTGAGCAAGAGCCAGACCCCGTCTCTACAAAAAAAGAAAAATTAGCTGGGTGGGGTGGTGGTGCACACCTATAGTCCCAGCTACTTGGGGGGCTGAGGCAGGAGGATTGCTTGAGCCCAGGAGTCTGAGGTTTCTGTGAACTATGATGATGCCACTGCATTCTAGCCTGGGTGGGTGACAGAGTGAGACCCTGTCTCAAAAAAAAAAAAAAAAAATTTGCTTCCTATTAGGGTATGTTAGGATTTTTTTCTCATTTATATCTATACTTCCTTTCCTCACTTCTTCCATATATAATTAATTATGTCTAAATTTTTGTTACATCTTTTTTTATTATTTTATTATGACTATATAAGTGCTTTCCACTGTTGAATGATCTACTATATGACTGCCTTTTGTGTTTTATTTTTGTTGTTGTCATTTTTACCTAGAGTTAGTAATTGCCTCATTTTTTTCCTTTGTTTAATTTTCTTTGAATGTCAAAGTCTCCTAACATCCTCTAACGGTTCTGTAAAACATCTCTTACTACAGTGTTCCATTTGGTCAACCAGTCAGATAATTTACTAGTTCCTTTTTTATTCCTGCTTCTCAGAGTCCTGTGCTTCCTGCCCCAGTGTGCACTATGTTCTCTGGGCAAGAGGCACAGCTGTCACTCTGGGAATGCCATTGCCTCTCTCTTGTGTTTCCTAAATCCATATCCTCTTCTTTATTGGTTTATTCCTTTGATTTGGTGGGGTATATCCTGTAGTGACTTCTTGAGAAAGGGTGTTTAGAAAATGCATTTTTTTAGACTTTGCATATCTGGATGGATAGCTGTCATGGACTAATTCACTGTGATCAGACAAATCAGCTGCATTTTTCACTGAGGACCCCTCAGCATATTACCCTATAGAAATCTTTTCTCTTGGGCAGTTTTAGTTTCTTTGGAGAAGAATTTTCAGTCTCCTGCCAAGAGAATGCAACCTGAATGCAGATGTTCTGGAGTTGAAGGAACTTAGTGATCAATATGCAGATTTTCACATACTATCCCTGTCTTCAGCATTGACAGGGATACTTGTCCTCCTTTGTGACTTGCTGTTCCTGAATCTGAAACACCCACGGTTCACTTCCCTGGAGAATAAATCTGAGATTTTTAGTGGGTAGTGAAGGTTAGGACTTGGGAGAAGTGGTGTGCTGGTAAATGTTTAACAACTAGTGCTCTGGGAAAAAGAAAACCCAAACAAAATTGATTTGTAGCATGTTCAATTCGTGTAGTGTAAATGCTTTCACTAGCATTGATTTCAGGCTACCAATGTGAGGTCACTGCAAAGTTGGAAAGACATGTTAACAATTAGCTCTTGTAAGCCAGTACAAGCCAGCTGCAGCCCACCAATTGATCGAGAGCCTAAATACCCGTTCATTTTAGCAACTTCGCTTACCTGTAGCTTCCAAAGTATTTCCATTTCCTAAACACTCCTAGGGACAAATTAGCTGTAGTCTTTGTTTGACTCTTCTCCACTCTGATATGTTTCCTCCTTCTGCTTTCCATCTTCAAATGTTAGATTACAGTCACTTCTTTATTTCACTGAGTTGGAGTTTGTGTTTTTGTTACCTGTCATCTTTGTGGTTTTGGAATTTTGAAAGAAGGGAGCAAAAATGTCTTTCCTTTGCCATCATGAAACTGAACGTTCTGCTAATTCTTCTAAATAAAAACTAGAGTTATACAGTGATACCTCTTACTGTTAATAGTATTTTAAATAATCTTGTCTAAATATTGAGTTTATAGTATAAGATCCTGAGAAGTAATTTTTGACTTTGCTATATAGACCCATTTATTCAGTAAAGCTTTCTAATATACACATTTCTGATCAGGTCATGCTTGGAAATCACAGCAGTTTATGGTGGGATTTTGAATTTAAAAGATGTGGAGGAATGTGGGTTAGTCAAGGGAAATATCAAGTTTTGAGTTGCCTGTGTTGGACTCTCACAGGTTCTTTATCAGACATTGTAGCCAAAGGCATTATTGAGTTCCGAGGTAGGTATGTTTTTTGGGAGGTGGGTGAGGGGGGATGGGGGCATGTTTATTCAATTTTTGGATTAGAAATACAAAATTAGAAATACAGAAGTCCCAATAAAATGTGTACACCTTTTGCATGTTAACAGCACAAGCAAGCTATTGTTTTTTCTATTTCGTGGTCAACATGTCCTGAGACAGGATAGTGGTAAAGGCACAGGATCCCTAGTGCTTTGGTCCCAGAGTGTTAATCTGCTAATTGCTAATTGTGGGACCTTGAGAAAGTTTCTTCATCTCCTGGTGCCTCAGTATTCTCATCTGTAAAATTAAGACAGGAATAGGAACTATATTTTGAGTATTAAATGAGTTAATATGTTTAAAGCTCTTAAAGTGTGAAAGGCATAATAAGTGCTCACTAAGCAGTAGTTCTTGTTTCTGTTGTTGGCACTACTGATAACCAAATTGGCATTGGTTAATACCTGTCCAACACAGGTTACTTATTAAAATTTTCATGACTATACATTAATATCACATTAAAGTCATATATGTACTCACATTTTATTGGAATATGTTATAAAGTGTGATCCACAGCCATTTTGTAGCTTTGTCACTCTTCTGATAATTTAACAAACATAAATTGAGTGTCAACCCTGTACAATTTAATGCTAAATGCTGAGGTTATAGAGTTTTCCAAATGGATGTGTTATTTGGCGGAAAATAAAACTAGAACATTTCCTCAACCTTTATACCAAAAGGAACTCCAGATAGATCAAAGATTTAAAACTAACAAAAAAAGAGAAAGCCATAGAATTATTGGTAGGAGATGTGGGTGAATATTTTTATATATTTGGAGTAGATGAGGCTTTTCTATTTATTGACATGAAAAAGCAAACCCTAAAGTAGAAGATTGATATATTTGACTAAATAAAATTTTAACTTCTGACTGTTTTAACCACAGCAAAGTCAACAAAATGGGAAAAATGATAGACAAGAGTAAATTTAATTACCAATCAATTGGAAAGTGGTGAACAGCCTAAAAGAAAACAACATAAACAGGCCATTCACAGAAAAAGAAATTACAAATGGCAAGATAAGCAAAAGGCCTCACTGTAATTTAAAGAGATTTAAAACAGTGATATTTTTCATTTATTGGAAATGGGAGTGCTAGTGGAAGGTGGGAAGATACATGAACAGATAACTACCATTTCCAGAGTTTCTGAGTCAAGGGAGAATATCCCTTTTGGGTGTAGAATTTTCTTGGCCTCTGACCTGAGTACGTAGCTTCCTCCTTATCTCTGCTTTCAAGATACTCTGTTAAGTACAACTCTCCTGCAGATTTGTTTCCTTGGAAAAATGCCTTGGCAGGTTACTTGTGGTTTAATGAGGCCTTCCAGCTGTACATTAGTCACAGGTAGCAATTGCTTCACATTCGTGTGAGCCAAGCATATTCAACTTTTAAGAAGCCTGTCTTCTGAAAGAACCAGAGTTGGCTGGTGTGTGGCCAGCTGGTTGGGTTTTGATATTGCTTTCTGAGACCTTCTACCATAGATCCTTGTGCACATTTTCCTCAGGGGCTCTGACTCTAGAGGAAAACAAAATAAAACAAAATGAACTCTTAGGGCTTCTGGAAGAAAAGGGTACTGGATTGGTTTGTTTATGGCTTCATTTATTCAATAAATATTTTTTGAGTACTTACTGGGTATCAGACACCATTCTAATCATTGGGCATATGGGGTGAATGTAAATTTTCCTGGAGCTTATCTTTTAGGGGAGGGAGGACAGATAATTTTAAAAACATAGATTTGTTAAAAGATACAAAATTAGCTAGATAGGAGGGATAACTTCTAGTGTTCTATAGCAGTGGAGGATGACTACAGTTAACAATTATATACAGTTTGAAATAGCTAGAAGCAGGATATTGAATGTTTCTAATACAAAGAAATGATAAATGTTTGGGATGATGGGTATGCTAACTACCCTGATCTGATCACTATGCATTATATGTATCGTAACATCACTGTGTACCCTGTAAATATGTACAGTGACTATGTGCCAATTAAAAATTTAAAAAATAAGTAAATAATTTCAGATGGCTGCTATGAAGAAGATAAATCAGGTAACAAAGAATAAAGAGTGGAGGTGCTTAGATAAATATATACATATGTAGGCACCATATGTGTGTCTTTATAAAATAGTGCTCAAACTTCAGCGTGTGTCAGAATTACCTGGAGGACTTATTGAAATACAGATTGCCAGACACCCCCCTGCCAGGTTTCTGATTCAGGAGGGGCCTGGAAACAAGTTTTTGGCTGCTGCTGCTGCTGCTCTGGAGACTGCACTTTGAGAAACACGGGAGTCAGGCGTAGGATGGTCCTGGAAAGCCTCTCCAAACAGGTGATATTTGGGTAGCGACCTGAATGATGAGAAAGAACCAATGGTTAGAGGATGATCAGTGGTGGGGAGTGGAGGGTGGGAATGGCGAGGAGCTCTCCAAGCAAAGCAGAGAAATTTGGAGAAAGCAAAGAAGCCTGGGAGGCTGCAGTGTAATGAATAAAGGAGACAGTGGCAGCAGATGAAATCAGAGAGGAAGGCAGACAGAGGGCAGGCCATGTAGAGGGGTGGTCCTTTACCCTGAAAAAGTTAAAACACCCCAGACAATGCCAGAGCCCACTGCTAGAGACTTAGCTTTCATTAATCTGGATGGCACTTAGGTATTTTTAAAAGCTCCTTAGGGGATTCTGATAAGCAGCCAAGGCTGAGAATGGTATATATAGGCCCTTTGTAGCCATGGAAAGTTAAGGCTTATTTCCAGTGTGATGAGAAGCCATTAGAGAGTTTGAAGCAGTAGAAGGCATAATTAGGGTTAGTTTGCTGATTGTAGAATGGATTTGGTAAGGGGTTAAAAATGAATGAGAAGACCAGTTAGAAAATGTCGGAATTGTCCAGGTTAAAAGTGATGTTGCTTAGTTTATGTGGTAGTGGTAAGGATGGTGAGGAATGGGACACAGGATGGCAGATGGGATTTCGGGGCTAGAACAGAAAGGACTTGTTGATGGATTGGATATGAGAAGTGAGAGAGCGAATGGATGCAAAGATGACTCCAAGGTCACCTTTCAACTGAGTGAAAGATGAGACCAGTAACTGAGAACGCTGTGGGTAGAAACAGGTACATGGACAAATGAAAACATTTCGTTTTGGATTTATTAACTCTAAGATGCCTTTAAAGAACAGTTTGGAATCAGGTTGTTTTTAGGGAAAGGAAGCGGGACTGAGGGTGGACAGATACCTTGCTCCTTTGATAGGCCTGTTACGATAGCTAGCTAGGATAGGGTTATTTTTCATGTGGAGTTCACATGCGTTTCAGAAAATGTAATCTTGCATATCATGTGTGGCTTTTTAAATGGGTAAATAGAATCAGAGCAGGAGCTTTCTAGAGATTTTAACTTGTGAGCTTAAGCTGGTGGTACATGGTGGGCACTCAGTGTATATTTGTTGAGTGAATAAACAAGTGAACACATTTTTATATATCAATCCCATTTATTATTTTGATGAGAGACGTGCATTCAGATCACATTATATAGGGGACATCAAATATCCAGTGGTTAAAGATTATGCCTTAATTATTATCATAGAGTATTTAACTGTAAAATGAATCCACTGAATCCAAAAGGGCAGAGGGTTTTTGGTATACGCAGTGTTGTATTCCTTGTGTTGTCCAGGGCAAAGGGACAGTCAATAGGATCTAAGACTCCTTTAGGTTTCTGGTACCTTGTCTCTGATTATCTGTTTGCTCTTCTTCATGAGCCAGTGTAATCTGGGTGAGTTCAGCAGAATTAGACCAGCCTTGGGACCTGACTTCACAGAAAGTCCTGCTGCTTCTCTGTGTGCCAGGGCCTGCAGGTCACGGTGGGGGAGAGTTCAGAGATCAGGGCAAGAGCTTCTATAAGCCAGCTTGGGGCAGTGTGGAATATTCTAGCTGTGATCATAGATGATCAACCTGAGATTTCAAAGATAATCAGTATCTGTCTATGAGTGCCTTTTCTGATGAACTAAATGTCAGAATTTGTTTCCGGAAAGGGGAATCAGTTCCACAACTAGAGAGATCAGAGAAGCTGCTGAGAGTTGCTTCCAGACTGTATTCAGGTGCCCAGACTTGTGATGAGCAGGTGGAGTCTCTCCATAGTCCAGGCTTCTGCACCCCTCGATTATGAAAGAGAGGGACACCTATACTCATTCCTCCTTGTCAGCTCCATCCGGGGACCAATGATTCCACTTCAGTCTTGTGTAATGGGGGTAGAAGGTAAGCCCATGGTCTTAACAGCAGTCATTCAAGTTCTTTCTGAGGGAAAAAAACCTCTGTGAAAATACCTTGATAATCACTTACAGATACAAAACAAAACTGGAGAACAAATTGGAGGCTAGACCCAAGGTAGCAGAGGAGAATGGCCAAGTTACACCCTGACATAAGGAGGGGGATTTGTTGTTCTCTTTCTAAGGAGGTAAATAGAGAAAGGAGGGAGGAGAGAGGAGCTTGCGGATGCTGCAAAGGGGCCTGTGGGAACGACCTGGTGTAGGATGGCTGAAAGATAATTTGAGAAGGTAGATGTTCAATGTTGAGTTCGAAATTGTTTACCTTGCTGCCATGTAAACTCCTTTTATGCCTCCTTTTAAATAATTGACAAAGTCTGTTATACCCATGGGTGCATTGTGTGAGTGGCATTTATGGGTGAGGAACTCAAGAAAGTCTGTGCTTCATATCCAGTCTAATGGTGGAGAACAGAGAGGGATGTGGATGTAGGTGTTGAGATTGAAAATGCAGATTCTGCCCCCACCTTGCCCTATACACACCTAAAGAATTCTCAGAAATTTTGTGCAGGACTTTGGTGGGAGACTCCAAATTCAGCTGACACTTGCACTGTAAAATTTTGGATAGCAAAGATGATTTCTCTTGACAAAATTTAGGGTCCTCTCCTTCTTTTAAAGTGATTTAGCTCCCACTGGCTCTTCTTCCACGCTCCTAGATCTTTCTTTAAACCTGTGCCCTGACTCCGGGGTCTCTCCACTGGCTGCTTCTGACCAGTGCAGTCTCCTTGGTCTGACCTTCCTTTGTTTTGGATCTGGTTCTCCTTTTCTTACTCCCTTGGCCTGTGGGACACCAATTCTTCATTTCCACTGCTGGGGGTCTGTCATACCCCAGCCAGTACCTGAACCCAGCCAGAGATGACATATTCCAGGAAGTTGTTGTCCTGAGCATAAGCATGGGTGGGGAATTTGTTTTTCAAAGATCAGATACTGCATGAACAGATAGATTTAAACAGGAAAGGACAATGGAGTATCAAGTAATATTAAAAGATCACTTCATTGAACAGAGGAAGAAGGCAGCGAAAGATTTACTGTTAGCCATATTGTAACCCCTAGAACCCGTACTTTGGAAGTACTCTCTAGACTGAAAACATCAAAGTCAGCACATGCTTTTGGAGAAAATATTTACAAAAGCTAATATAGTAGAATTTAAAAATTTTTAAAAATATTTTTGCTGAGTCCGTTTTGCTCCTAAAGAATTTGCTAAATATAACAGGCAGAATTGTAAGATAGGAATGTGGCTTATATGTGGATACTAACCTTCTGACTTCACTATACCGGTTGCTTAATATTCTCCTATAATGAAGTTGTTTCCAGTAATACAACTGCATTGCAAAAACTTCTTAGGTTATCTGAGGCCAAAGTTAGACACGTAGAATAGCAAGAAAATAATTCTCGCCTGAGGGCTGCTCTAGACAGGAGAAGCAAGGTTGTGAAATCATTGTAATGTGTTCCCTCCTGTAAAGTTGCTACTTTGAGGTTCACTGTGTTCCAACCAAGAGTCTGGAGGTGGGCTTGGTGGACTGAGAAGGTCAGGGACACAATAGGTTACATGGCTTGAATGGCTATAAAATTTATGGTCCATGGTTAAGTTTGGTGAAGGTATAGTTACAAAATAAACATATATGATTTTATACCACACTGATCTTTGAAATAAAAATTGCATATAAATACCTATAGTGGTCTGTTATTTTTGCCTATCCAAGCCTTCCTTTCTTCTGGAGACAGTGCCCCCTTTCCTCTGGGAGCAGCTGGAGCTTCTGGTGGGCAATGCCTTGTTCTTTACGGGACACTGACCCTTTCCTACTCCCGTCTGCTGTCTCACCAGGGCCACAGTGGGCTGGTCAGGAGTGGGTACCTGGCTCGATATGGTGTTTCCCCTGAAATTGTCAAGCATACGGGAGAAACAGTCAGTTCCTTTTGGCTGTGGAATTCATGAGATATGAAACCCAGGAGCTTCTAATAGCCAGGTTGTGCCCAGAGGAGGAAGCCAGGCTGCAGTGAGAAGGTCAGACCATGGAGAGAGGCACACTGCCTGTAGTTTGAACGTTTGATTCCTTAGTAATGTAGGATCCTTTAGCGTTCTTCCCATACGTTTTCATTTTGCTTAAGCTAATCTGAGCTGGGTTTCTGTCACTTAACAATAACAACAAAATCCTGATGAACACATAGGCACTGTCTGTAGAAAAGATGTTTTATTAAAAGCTAGAAGCCTGTTGGCATCACAGTATAATGTCTGAGGTTAATAACACTCTGAGCTCCTTGGTCGTGGTACATGAACTTGTGTTGGTTGAAATCCCATTGACTGAGTGATTGACTGTCTTCTGATGAATATTTAATGGTTTATAAGGCCAATCACGAAACCTAATCAGTCCTTTTTGATTAGTCAGGATAGTTGTCCAAATTCATTGCAATGAGTATGCATGATTAATTTACTAGGACTGACAGGACCCTCTTACTGTGTCCCCACCTGAGCAAACAGGTCCTTTCTCAAACCTGAGTCAGGACAGTCTCAGAGTAGACACTTGAGACGATTTATTGGTCACGTAATCCAGTGGCGAACATTTTCGTTATAATCTTTCTATCTCCCAATAGCCTCTCTTCCTCCCTGTGGGATTCCCTGGGTGTCCAAGAAAGTGCTCTTTCCGGAAATCAAAGGACACACTCTAGACTTTTTACTTCATTTATGTCCTGTCTTAAACTTTCCCAGCCCTGAGTCTTTACTCTGCTGGTGATCAGCTGAAGAATTTGATAAACTCCTCTGTGTTGAAGTGAAATTCACGAATAATGGCTTATTTTGTTGGCCTTTTCAGTTAGCACTTACCTTTTAATTCACTGGAGTGAATTAGTTGTAGATTTAAGGTACGTAGTAAGAAGAGGAGGAAAATGTTTTTTGTGGAGGCAGCACCCAAGTACCAGCAGTAGAAGCCATTTGTTGATTGTTACTTGTTGATGTTGACATTATTTTCTTAGTGGGGAGCTTCTAGGGGCATAACCATTCTTGGTAAATAATATTTAATTATTTAACAGTGAAAATAATATTTTACCTCACATCTGTATTCTGGTGTGGATCCTACGTCATTGCTCTGTGTGGATGAATCGTGCCTTCATGTAGTAGAATAGGCACCATTTGTGGAGAGCTGCCCTGTGCCAGATACAGCTGGTGCTTTTGCACTTTATCTCATTGAATTCAATCTTCAGAACAATGTTGTGAAGTAGGTATTGTTATCCTCCTTTTACAGTGGGGAAAACCAAGCACAGAGAAGTTAAGCAGCTTGGTTAAGGTCATATGGCTAATGGAGGGACATAAATTAGGTTCACTGACTCTGAAACTTCTTTTATCTGCTACATAATCTTCAAAGTTTGTTTTTCCATACCATTCTGATAAGCCCAGAAGACACTCACCATACTGCTTCCTTAGAATTGAACTCCTTGCCTGTTTGAGTTACCTCCTTAGGTGCCTTTAGGTAGGGAGTGGGCAGTGGTTGTCATGGTAATCCCAAGGGAACAGAAAGCCTTTGGCAGCTCGCCATGCACCATGACTTAACCCAGCTGTGGAAGAGTCTTGATATCAACCAAGAATCACTGAATAACGATACACAGACTTTGTGAAGGTTGCTTGTCTGTCATTTTGATCAGAGGTTAATTCCTTGGGGTAACTGGGAATTATTATGTGTTACCTTAAGGTGGTTGAGTTACTGATTGAGAACCTGTGGGTCACTTAGTAATTTCTTATGATTCTGATTCCTAGAGGCGTGTCTGAGATAGTTCAGACCTGAAAGTTCTAAGTGGACCAGAATCATGCTCTTGCTTATATATTAATATATCAGTAATGGTCATCATCTACTCAATTTTAGAGGCGTTTGGCTTGATTAATATACTAATATTCTCCTACTAAATTAAATTATATTTATAAGGATCAAAATCTTTTTATGTGTTTTTATTATCTTTTGTAAGTGTTTTAAAGAATGTTTTGTGCATTCTAGAGTGTTAGAAAAAATGTTGCCCTATTTTTGATAGCTTTCTAAGTAGATACCAATGCCATAGAAGAATAAATCTGCAGGAATTTTTACTGGTCCACAATGTAGAAACAATACACATCTCCACGATGGGACAAAGCTGAAGTAATTTTTCCCTGTGTGTACATGGGTGTTTTCTTGTTTTTCTACCTTGACGGTAACCTAGTATATAAAACTGGGGCTGACATCCTATCGTTTGGATGCATGGATATTCGGAACTGAAGGCTTATGAGAGACGGTATGGAGGGCAATGCAAAGAACCTTAAACTGCAGTGAAAAGACTTACATTTCTCCATACCAGCTATAGGTCCTTGACCCTCGTTTTTCTTGGCCTTAGAATGAGGTGACTGAGAGTGAAATGATCTGCAGGTTTCCTTTCAACTTTAAAAGCTGGAATTTTCTAGTGCCAAATAATTGGAGATTTGCTTTTTGGTGTTTGATCACAAAACATTTTGACAATAGAAGAAAACTGACCATATATTATGTTGTTCATTGTCTTGGGATAGAAATTAAAGACAGGAAGGCCTGCAGAGAGGCTCGGCTGAGTTTCTCAGATGGCTTGCCTCCTGTTTCCTTCAAAATGATGAGGAGAGATTTTAATCTCTATCGTGTTTCAGCTTCTGTGGTTTCTTTCATGAGCAAGCATCGTAATGGGTGTCAAGAACTATATGGTAATTTACAATAAGATGGTATGAAATGTGTGTGCATTGGAGAATAGTTTTGGAGGTGCTTGTTTGCTGAAGTATGACTATATTCAGAAAAGAGGAGCTTTGTGAGCGATGGTAGCTACAGACTTCTATAAATTTTATATTATAGAAGCAGGGATTGTTTTTGGCATTCTGGGATGTGCGCTGTTTCTAACCATCTTTGTTATTCCTCTGCATGTCAGTTAGGGAAGAACCTCTGACAGAACCCAGGAACTAACAATCGGTGACAACGGTGATTTATTTTAATCTAGAAGCTAAAAGTATTAAAAGAAATTTTCTCTTTGAGAGGAAACATTTGAGGAGTTTTAAGAATTTGAAGATGGTATGTGGAGAATTACCATACCAGAATTAGAAACATTTTCTAATTCCAGTAGGCATGATGTGTATTCATTTTCTGAGCAGTGTATATACTAATTAGTACTAGAACATGCCACATTTTAGGAAGAGGTGTCACTCACATTAATCTTTTCTTTCCCATTCCTGTGCCCGTTACTTAGTTTAGGCATTTATTACCGCTGTTCTGGGTGATTGTGGGAGTCTGCTAGCTTTTCTCCCGGCTCTCACTGTTTTCTAAATATGGCTTTGCAGACACTCATCAAACAGATCAAACTCAGATATGATCGGGTCAAAGCCTTCAGTGGCTTCCTACTGCCTAGCAAATAAAACCCAAGTGCTGTAGCTTTGCAGTGGAGGTCCTTGACAGTCTGATGTGATTTTCGCTTTGTCCTAGGAACTCTCTAGCCAGAGCTCTATGTCCTGGTGGATTTGACTACTCGCTTTACTTGGTTATCCTCTGTTCTTCCCTTCATAGGCATTTGCTTGTGCCACTTCTTTATATATTGCTCTCCTTCCATCTCACAATCAAGGCAAGCCCAACTGTTCAGGGCTTTTTAAAAGCTTTTAACTTCGTTCATTTTTTGCAATTCACTTCTGTTAAGAGTTATCTTTCCTTCCTTTAACTCTGCTAGAATACTGAAACTTATTTAAAGCATTATGATTGTTCCCTTGTGTTATTATTATTTCTTGTGTATATGTTCTTTATGTTAAATCCTTTTACTAGATTATAACTTTTGGGGGCAGGGGCCATGCCTTTTTGTTTTGTTTTTTCCTTTGAAAAGTAGATTCAAAGGATTGACCTCTATAACTGCCAGCTGAGTAGCCCAGTGGATGAAGGGTTTTGGTGAAATACCTTCTCTTCAGCTTCTTTATTCTTACTTCCTTCTTTGATCTAGAAACACTGAGCTAAGGTAAAGTTGGTGGGTTTTGTGTGGTATTGGGCACATGTAGATGTGTTAGTCTGCCCTTAGGCTGTGAAGTTTTAACTGCTGGTATTCTAGTCCTGGGTGTAGTTCTCAGGTTGCTGATTCTCTCAGATATTCTCAGACCATCTCCTCTATAAGAAACAGCCACCCCATGCTTGGCCCATCAGCCTCTATTCAACTAGGGTAGACCCTCCCAGAGAACCCCTCATCCTTCAAGCTTCAAGCTCTAAATCTAAGAATGCTACTTTTTATACCAAAAACCTTATTTTGCCCATATACTTATTTTCTTGGGCATATTTCCTCTGTCCCAAGTCCAATTTTGTGATAATTGTTGGTTTCCGTTATTTTTATTTTTCATCTTCAATTGTTTATTACACAGGCTGCACAAAACGTTTCTCATGTTTAAGTTGTCCTAAAACAGATCCACTCTATTAAAAGACTATTTTCTAATTTTAATCTTTTCAAATTCAAATGCAAAATGATTCCAAGTTTATATCCAGTTCTAGATGATCAAAAAGACCATGATATTTCTGATCTCTCTCAATTTTCTCTCATATGGCTTTCCTTGTCTGTAGCTTCTATATTTGTGCAGTTTCAGTTTATTTGCTGGTAACAACTCTGGTTAAGAGTTTGGTAGGATAAAAGGTTGAAAGATGAGCAAATTAGAATTTTTTTTGGTGGTTGGGGAGATTTAAATATTCCATGTATCCATATTATTTCTGGCCTCCTTTTTATAGCAAGTTACCAAGTTACAAAGCATTTGCGTAAAATAAATCACGCATTATCTAACCATAGTGCTCTTTGCTGTAAAATGTATTTCAGGATCTTAAAGTGCCACTGTGATTGTCACTAGAAATGTCAGCACGTTCCTGAAAATATTCCAGAACACCTGTGACAGGAGAGTGTAGTAATAATAGCTACTATTTATTAAATGCTAATTATGTGTGTTTACGCTCTTACCTCATTCAATTGTCATATCACAGAGATGCTGCGAGGTGTTAAGTGTACTCTACTGTCAACTAGAGGAGCTATTTAACTTTCCCAAGGTCACTCACAAAACTGGCAAGTGGTGGAGTTGGGCTTTAAATCCGGGCAGTTTGACTCCAGAGTCTATGCTCTTAACCAATAATCTATATTGTCTCTTAATTACTACAGAATTTTCAAACTTTGGTGTGTATGAAAATCATTTACGGGAGCTTCTGAGATGCAGATTCCTGAGCCCTAATCCTAGAGAGCTGCATTCAATAGATCCGGACTAGGCTTAGGAATCTGCATATAAACAAGCATCTACACAATTCTGCAGTCCTGTAACTACGTTCTGAAAATTATGTTGTATGTGCTGTCTCAGGTTTTTATCATTATATACATGCACATAGACATATTCATAATGTCATCTCTCACTCTACCAGGATTACTGTTCCACTACAGTATCCTGTTCTATAGTACTGGAGTATTATAGAATGTACTCTAGACCAAGAATTAGAACAATTCTTTTTTATTTTTGCCCCAAACTAGCTATGTGACTTAGGCCAAATCATTAGTCAGTGTTCACCAGAGAAACAGAACTAATAGGATATGTGTGTGTGTGTGTGCGCGCGCGCGCGCGTGTGTGTATGTGTTTGTATACAAAAAGAGATTCATTATAAAGAATTGGCTCATGTGATTATGAATATTGGTGGGTTCAAAAATCTGCAATGTGGCCTGGCAGGCAGGAGACCTAGGAGAGCTGATGGTACAGATGATGTCTGAAATCAGTCTTCTTGAGAATTCCCTTTTGCTTGGGGAGGCTGGTCTTTTTGTTCTATTTAGGTCTTCCACTGATTGGATAAGACCCGCCCACGTTATAGAGGTCAATTTGCTTTACTCAAAGTTCACTGATTTAAATGTTAATCTAATCCAAAAATACCCTCCAAGTTGACACATAAAATTATCTACCACTTCATTCAACTGCTCTGGGTCCCCAAGGTCAAATCCCATTGGTAAGGTCACCAGGGATTAGGCCCGGGTGATCATAACTTTATAATAAAGACACCAAATGGGATACCCTGAAAACTGATGGTTTTAGTTTGGCTTATGTAGAGTTGTCCCACCCAGTATTTTTTAAAGTTTGAATTACTGGTATTTGCTAGCAAGTTCTACATTAAAATCTTTATTTCTGGTTTCTTAAAAAAACAAAAGAAAAAAAAAGCAAAAACAACTGGTGATCTGGCAACACTGTGTGGTCATGGTGTAGCTGAGTCTCAGATGTCACCCATAGGGAGGGGTTTGCAACCTCCCAGATCCCCAGCACTCTTCCTGCCTCACTCACTGGATCCACTGCATTTAATTTCTAGGAGCTTCAGAGTCCCTGTAGGTGTCAGAGTTTTGACCTTTGTCTTGCTAGCTACTAAACATCTGTGGCAGGTCCACCTTCCTGATTAAAACTGACAAGGGGAGAACTAGGATTTCTGAAGCACAATGAATATCTGGGCTTAGACTGGAAAACAGAGCTATCTCTTCCTTGTGTATATGCAGTTTATCACCTTTCCCAGAGCTGCCTTCTCAGGGCTCCTCAGATCACTACCTGCTTTTGAGTTAGTAAAAAGGAAGCTTTTGTATTCCTGCACACTTTTTTTTGGTAGGAGGTGATAGAAATTGTGAACTGGGTTCTTTAGAGTCACCGAGTGGGGTTACCAGGGGAAAAAATAGAGGAACATTGATGTAAGAATAGAACCTGCTAATTTTGCATGGCGTTGAATTAGTTCATGAAGCTGTTTCAAATGTTGCAGTTACCTTTCCTCTTGCAAGGCTGGCCGTATAGGAAAACAGAATGGGCAGTTTAATAGTAAGATTTCAATTTATGTAGCCTCATTACTTCCTCAGTTGTTCCCCAAATGCTGAAATTACTTCAACCAGGATAAATACTTTTATTTCACAGTAGTAAAGAGAGTTCATATAGCAAAAACAGAGAGTAGCAACACAAGGTCTAAATTGACACAGGAAAAAAGTGGTGATATTAGAGCCATACTGCAAATACATTTTGATGGAGAGACTGGTGGAAAAGATGAAACTCAGGGGTCTTGTATGTCTGAAAATTGTAGAGTGGAAAAGAGTATGGTAACGGAGAGGCTTGGAGGACCAAGACTTGCTTTACGCACTGCTGCAGCATGGCCAGCATAGCCACATCCTTTCTTTTCATGTTAACATGTCTATGGCCACGTTTTTTCTTTTGACAAAATATATATAAATTGCCTTTAGGGCCTTGGAAATTAATTGCATTGGGTGTATGGTTTGCAAACATGCTCTACTTTTCTGTGTTTAAAAAATGTATTTCAGATGTATAGCATTATTATGGTTTCTCTAGAAGTAATTCAGGAATGTTAGAATCAATGTCAGTTTCTTGGCGAACAATATTTGATTATAAATTTATGCTCCATAGGGCACACAATTTTAGAAGTATTCTGGAATGTTTCCAAATTTTATTTTGGAACCCAGCATTTGGTTACTCTTTAATAATCCCAATTGATAATGGTTTAGAATAGTCATAAATGTGTTAGCTTTAAATATCTGCTGTATTATATTTCAGCAAGAATGTTTTTGCTGTTCCTTTTCCCAGAGTGTATATTTGAATATTGATTTCTGTGCGCAGAGTTTTTTCATTGATACTTGGATTCCTGTAGATAAATTGTATGAAGATTATTTGGAGGGAGTGGGGAGAGAGAGAGTGAGAGAGAGAGAGAGAGAGAGAGAGAGAGAGGAGGCGGGTTGGGTGGGGCGGGAAGAGAAAGAATAGGTTTTAATGTCTAATGTTAGATTTCCTACTTGGGAGGCATAGGCTTGCCTCTAGATTTTTCATTCTTAGAATGAAAAGTTCATTCATTTCCTGTTACTTTCCCTTAATCTATTAATTTTGAACATATGAGGGTCATCATTATCTCTAGCCAGTTGCTTATTTTCATCTTGAATAGATTTGTGGCTTTCTTATTTTTAAATCCACCTAATACTTTATTTATATATCCCCTTTCCTTTAAATCACAGGAAGAGAAATATTATACTTAGTGAAAGTTTTGTGCTTCCTATGCTGTCTTTTGGAGTAATTTTAGTAAATGATTGACTGTAACTCTTGAAAGATTGCTTGTTATGCCATACTGTAAGGAACTATAGTCTTATTTGACTCAGAGACAAAATAAGCTTAGGTCCCAAGGCCATGGCAGTTAACATTTTTTTTCCTGCACCAGATACCAGACTCTACGTGGAGGTGGTTTTGGAAATGAAACTATAGATCCCGGGCTTATTTCTGATCTACAAGGATAGGCTGATAATGGTGCTTTCTTTTGGAACAAAGGCTAAGATAATTCCTGCCTCTTCATTTCAGGTAAAGGGTGGAAAGTAACAAGAAATATATTGTGCTTTAGGAAATAAATAAATGGACTTGGAAAAAGGCTGTATCTATTTGAAGCTGTTATTCTGTTATAATTAGAAACATGAATAATTTATATTTGAATAATAGAAGTGATCAAACTATCCTTGGAACTCTTCTGGCATAGTATACAGTAAAATTTTTTTAAATGAGAGAAATCGATTGTAAAAGACTCTATGTCCTCCAAATAGCTTGCAGATTTTGTTCATAACCCCTTTATCTCCATTCTTGTCCTCCGTCTCCCTTTAAACATATGTAAATGCAA
The DNA here is from genome assembly GCA_004363605.1 of Indri indri. NCBI lineage: Eukaryota > Metazoa > Chordata > Mammalia > Primates > Indriidae > Indri > Indri indri. Next base: position 7,913 of record RJWJ010006986.1, on the reverse strand, counting down.
AAGGAAAGGTGGTGTATGTATTAACAGGTCATTGAGGGTGTCGGTGGCAATATCCGACCAGCGTACCCATGAGTAGACTGCTGATACCCAGGATCACCATGTGCAGTTTGGGACATTTAGAGTAAAATACAAATGGCTCGTGTGTGTGTGTGACCGCTTGATTAACCACAGGTGCCTTATCCATGGTAATTTTAGAATCTCTGGTTAGTTTTTTCCTTCAACTCAGAGTTCTTCTCTACCACCCATCATGTGTGCTGCCTAATGCCAACAATTTCTTATACCGGCCTAGGCCCTAGCGGTGGAGTACGGTCAGAGTGTGGGGCAGAACCAAATGTGGAAGCTGAGGTTGCTGCTGCAGTTTAGAGACTAGAGGGGCAGGTTGTTGAGCAGGTGCTGGCATTGTGGAACCAGAGGCAGAAATTGTCCCTGCAGCCTTATAAAAACCTGCTTTTCTTCTCTGTGGGACAATCACCATGTTATGTTAGAGGTTCTGTTCACTTTCTGCTCACTTATTGATTACATTTTCCTAATAACGAAGTGACTTGGTATCATTAGATACACATAGGCAACTGGAAAACATTCTAAACTGATGATTTAGAACTGAAATAATTCGTCTTCTCAAAGGTAGGGGCACTGCTTTCCACTTTCCATTTGCTTATTTGCTTTGAGGGTTTCTTCAGTGACTCTCTGGTGACTTGTATGTGTATTCATTATCTACTCAACAGTCAACAAGTTGGTCAGAAAAGTTTCATCTGCTACGAAGGTGGTCCTAAATGAAAAGTTAAGAAACTCAGAGTAAATATTACATCTTCTCTCTTGGTTTACTTTTAATATTAATAAAATGTCAGTGCTCTTTAAATGCTGAATTCTATAATGCATATGTATTATACTTTGAATTATTTTGTTCAAAAGAGAGAAGCATGGAAGGAAATCATGTGCTTCCTCAAATAACTCAAAGGTCTGATCCATCAAAGCTAGGAAAGTTGTAGTCATCTTGGGTGACTTCTGGTTTCTCCCTTGTTCTTGTAAGGCCTATTCTCTTCCACATACCCATATTCTCTAACAGCTTCCCTCTGGTGATGTGTATGTGGCTGAGTAGCTTCTTGTGAACATAGCCATTATTGAGTTTAATTGTCTTTCGCTTATTGTTCCAGTGACATTCTATTACCTCGAGATAACTTAACAAGTCTAATTTACTTAAGTGGATATTGCTTTTGTACATTATGTTATGCTTTAAATTTCAAGGTTCTGAAATTATTTTCTGCTTTTTAAGGGTCCAAAAAATCAAGCTGTTTTCTGTTATTTTCTTTAATCTTCACAAGTAAATTAGATTAATTCAGATAGACCTCTGGCCTTGGGAGAGCTAAGCCCAAGTGGTCACATAAAACCCAGAAACTATGGAGGTCCTAAAAGGCTGATTCAGAATTCTCAGAAAGCTGAATGCACCACAGAGAATTATCAGAGACTCTCCTACAAAATGATAATAACAAGAATAGCTGTCATTTTGTGGGTACTTTGTAAGTTTCAGACTCTTTAGCTACATTATCCTAAGGCAATCAACTGGGAAGATAGGAATACGGTTCAAAATCCTTTTCTTTGCACTGAAGGGCTTTCAACACCATGGTGCTTTGCTTTCCAGTTTTGGTTTCCATTCCTCTGCTATCACAATTATTTTATCTAATCAGAATGGTCTGTTTCTCAACAAAGCTGTCTCTCAGTAACACAGGATGCCGTTTAGGAAATTGAACTTGTTCTTCTGGATACTGTGTTTGGTTTTTCACTGCACTTCTTGTTCCACTGGAGGTTTTCAGAACACAGTGCAGGGATTAGTCACTGCGGATTACTTCCCCTACCCCTTTTCTGAGATCTTAGAATGGTCTGGATGATCTGATAAGTAGTTCAGAAACGGCTGTTTTGTAAGTTCAGAGTGAGTGGTTTAATAGGACAATTTACACAGAATTACTCTCAAAGTATGTGTGTAAGTCTAGTATATATTGTACTGTACATTTTTAACAGTGTGTCTGCAGTGGCAATTTGTTCTCTGTAATAGAGATGATATATCTGGTTTCTCAAGGATAGGCTCTGAGTTAATCAGGTGGGCCCGTCCTCCAGACACGTAAGGTAGTTCCAGGCCAGTACTATTTTTTTTCTTTTTTTTATTCCAGGGTATTGTGAGGGTACAAACATTATAGTTACACTTTATGTCTTTGCCTCACCCAAGTGTGGGTTAAAGGCACCCTTCCCCCCAACCCCTTAGTACACCCAGTGTCCTTTAGTTGTTGATTTGCCCCCCTCCCCATCCCCCTAGTCCCTAGAGAGTATTTCTGCCAGGCCAGTGCTATTTTTGGATGCTTCTCCGTTGGTGCCAGAGGCGACTTTGCTCTCCCCATAACTCCTTCCGCCTTTCATCACCTCCACCCTATAACCTGTGTCTAGCTCTAGCTATCTACCTCTTCATCTCCCTTCTTGCTTTTCACATTGCTTGACTTACAGTGTTCACATACTACATTTGGTAATTATTGGTGTTGTATAGCAAATATTTCCAGCTCTCAGCTTTCTGGGCAGATGATAAGATTGTATTTTCCGCCACCTTTGGCTAAATGACTCGCTTTGACCAATGAAATGAGAACAGAAGTGATGCATGTCATTTTCAGGTGGATTCATTTAATAGCCAGTACTCAACTCCTACTTTTCCTTCCTGTCAATTGTGATGGTGTGTTGAAATGAAGCCCGAGCCCCTGAATGACTGATCAGTTTCCTGTTGACCTGCCATCTACATGCAGCTTAACTGAGACATAGTAATATATTTTTGATGCTTTAAGCCACTGGGATTCTGGGGTTGTTTGTACATAGCATAATCTATCTTATTCTGACAGATATGCTAGATCTGTGCTTTCCAATATGATAGCCACCAGCAACATGTGGCTGTTGGGTCCTTGAAGTATGGCATCTTAGTTAATTTTCTGTTGCTAGAACAGAATACCTGTGACTGGGTAATTTATAGAGAAAAGAAATTTATATCTCACAGTTCTAGAGGCTGGAAAATCTAAGAGCATGGTGTTGGCATCTGATAAGGGCCTTCTTGCTGTGTTATCCCATGGTAGGAAGTGAGAGTGCAAGTGAGTTTACGTGAAAAAAGAAAGTATGAGGGCTCAGGCTCACTTTATAACCACCCACTCTCTCAATAACTAACGTACTCCTGTGATAATGGCATTAATCCATTCATGAGGGTGAAGCCCCATGACCTAATCACCTCTTAAAGGTCCCACCTCTTAATACTGTTGCAGTGACAATTAAATTTCAACATGAGTTTCAGAGGGGACATTCAAGCCATAGTGTATGGCTAGTCCAAATGGAGTTGTGCAGTAAGTGTAAAGCACACACTGGATTTTGAAGATTTAGTATGACAAAAAGTATGTAAAATGGCTGATTAGTAATTTTTGAATATCAGTTACATTGAAATAATAATATTTTGGATATACTGGGTTAAATAAAATATAGTATTAAAATTAATTTCACCTGTTTCTTTTTACTTTAAAAAAAATTACACATGGCTTGCATTATCTCTCTGTTCGAAAGTGCCATACTGAACTATAAGCTTATTGAGACAGGAGCTCTGGCCGGGCGTGGTGGCTCACGCCTGTAATCCTAGCACTCTGGGAGGCGAGGCGGGTGGATCGGATCGTTTGAGCTCAGGAGTTTCAGACCAGCCTGAGCAAGAATGAGACCCCTGTCTCTATTGTAAATATAGAAAGAAATTAACCAAACAACTAAAAATAGAAAAAATTAGCAGGGCATGGTGGCGCGTGCCTGTAGTCCCAGCTACCCAGGAGGCTGAGGCAGGAGGATCGCTTGAGCCCAGGAGTTTGAGGTTGCTGTGAGCTAGGCTGACACCACGGCTCTCTAGCCCCAGGCAAGAGTGTGAGACTCTGTCTCAAAAAAAAAAAAAAAAAAGGAGGCAGGAGCTCTATCTGTTTCAGCCTTGTTTACCCAATCTAACAGTGTCTGGGATATGGATTATGTTAAATTAATGTAAGTTTCATGAGTAAACTGTGTCACCATTATAGTTAGTTTAACATTTAAAAAATAATGCAGTTTTCAACATGAAGCTTATTTGTATTTTTGTTTAATAATCCCTTCTTTTAGTTCCTTTAGCCAAAGAACTCCTCAGATCTTTTTAAACCATCAGATAATTGGATGTTATATTTTATGTTATGTTTATATTATATTAATGTTTTAAAAATTGTATACACTGCAAAAATGCTGGGGTTATGCCCATTAAATACTTGCCCCGTTCAAATTTTTTTTAACAACCTCACTCCTTATGGCTAGCATTTTCTTATCTTTGTAAAAATAATGAAGAAGCCCCTGTTTGTTCAGCCGTAATCATGGCCTTTATTTATTTTCCAATATCTACCACTTAGGCAATTTATCAAAAGGTCTTGCCCTTTGCATGAAGCCTTGTGCTACAAATCAGAGGAAATGGAGAAAGAGAAATGGAATGGCCATGAGGTCCTTCTGGAACATCAGGTGTGGGACCCCACATGTGAAGAAGCAGTGCTTGCAGTTTTCAGATGAGTGAGACAGAAAGTAAAATAGGTGGTGAAAGGAGCCCTTGAAAGGAGCAACACATCTTTAAAAAAAATAAATAAAGGATGGGGGAAACAGAAAGTACCAAATAGGCTGGAAAAACATGGTAAGCACTTAATAAATTACAGTTACTGGCAGGAATGTGTATGAACCCAGAGGGAGTTATGGAAGGATACATACTAGGATGTTGCGTTGGCTAAGGAGGGGCGGGAGTGGCGGCACAGGGGACGGGGAGATAGATACCCCCATCAAAAGGCTATAGAATTAGCAAGGACTTGGCCACAGCCAACTCTTATATACTATTCCATGTGCATAAAATCACATTTTCTGTGTATGTGTACAGAGATATTATAACAGGGTGGTTACCAAACAGTAGTGATTCTCTCTCTGATTGGTGGCTGAATCTCAGGTGATTTTTATTTTCTTTGTTATACTTTTTGAATTTTTATCCAAGTAAGCATTTACCATTTGTATACTTAGCAAATAATCTGATCTGGCATTTTTGCATTTCTGAGTAACATCAGGACAAAGTTTCAGAACCCAACCCAAAGTTGTCTATGTTGTTTACATTCTACTTAATGCAAATGATTTTATATAAAACCATCAAATTATTATAAATAAAAAATAATCAGAAATATACTACCAATACATTCATTTCAGTTATTAGGGAGTATTTTAAATGTACATATTTATAGAATTGGTATCCTCCTCCCTGAGTTAAACTTCAGTTGATTTTCTAACTGACAAAGGGAAATAGTGGTTCGGATCACAGAAGTATCTTATCTAAAAGGGAACATTTCTTCAGAAAGAAAAAAATGCTTTTGTAAGATTATAGAGGATTTGGGAATTATGCCATGAGGGCACATGCTGAGTAATATGTTTTTGAGGCAGGCTGCCAAGTTTTGTCAAAGAAAGGCAAGTACTGGGTTTGTTTTGCAATGTCTGGAAAACTTGGAACTCTAATTTCTTGGAAAATCTTTCCAAGATAAACTCATTGTGAAGGAATTCTACCTCAAAAAATTACATGTAGCAAGAGGAAGGGAAAAACAAGGTGTAACAAGATGTGAGATGAGAAAAGGAGGGTCTCCCACCCCCCAAGAGATTGTGACCTTGTTGAATTCAATTACATGTCTGACAGGCTCAGAGAAAACATCCTCGTAAGGTTAATTTTCCTGAAACTCCTGAGCAAGGGCAAAGTAAATAAATTATCCTTCATCATCAGTTCCCTTTTATCAATCTTTAAAAATGTACAAAAGATAAGGTGTTATGTATCTAAAAACATTCTGAATTGCTTGGGTATCTTGAGCAAGTCATTTAAATTTTCTGGATCTCATTTTTCTAATCTGGAGGGTTTGGATTGTAAAACTGCTGTGGTCTCTCCTAGGTTTTATTTATTTTTTAAATAAAATAGAAACTGTATATTATTTTTGACATGTTCATATACTCTTTGTGTATATCAGCAAAAAAATATTTTTTTTTAATCAAGGTCTTTTATTGCTCTTAAAATAAAAATCCAAACTTTTCCCCATAGCCTACAAGGACTGCCTGACCTCATGCCTGCCCACCGTCTGATCTCAATTCTGGTCACGCTCCCCTGTGCTCATGCACTCTGGCCACACTGGCCTTGCTTCTGTTCCTGGAACACGTGCAGCTCATATGCTGTGAACAGCATTGTAGTGACTTTACAGTGTGATCTAGAACTATGATCTTCCCCAAAGTCCCTTCAAGTTCTCTGCATACCTTGAAGCCTTTGCATGGTTGTCATAAGGGTTGTGGTGATTGAAAGGAAGAATCCAATTGATATGGGTTCATGTCTGTATCAATGAGATGGCTGCACAGAGCAGGAGACGGAGCGATATTCTCCCCCTTGCAGGGGTAAGCTTCCCTTGCCCTCAAGTCTTCAAGAAACACCAACTGGGTATTTGCCAAGTGCATCCCAGCTGCTCTGGGAAGTTCCCATCCACAATAGTGCATGCCAATGTAAACTATGAAGCTGTAGAAGGATACAAGTGCATTTTGCTTGGGGACTGCTACCACCATCTCTCTTTGTCAGCTTGAGAACTGGGGGGAGCCAATCCAGCAGATTTTTGAATTGAAGGTGAATTCCTGGTGACCTTGAGACCTGACAGTCCCAAGTAGGATGATATTTTAAGCCTGCCTGTGTTTACCATACTGCAATTGAAAAAGAATTGTATATATTAATAGCTTATTCATTACTTCTGCATTTATTGAGTGCCTAACATACACCATTTGGTGACGACAAGTATGAAAAAAATAAAACGGTGTAATGCAATAGAGAAAGACTAGGTACTAATTAAGATTGGGATGGCCTCTTTGAGGAGGTAACATTTCCTCCTCAGTAAAAGGAGGGAGCCAGCCATGAAAAGGTCTGGTGTCAGGATATGCCAGGAGAGGGACTAGTGAGGGAAAGGTGGGGATGACCTTCACGTGTTCCAGAAACAGAAGCAAGGCCCGTGTGGCCAGAGTGCATGTGCTCAGGGGAGTGTGGCCAGAATTGAGATCAGACGGTGGGCAGGCATGAGGTCAGGCAGTCCTCGTAGGCTATGGGGAAAAGTTTGGATTTTTATTGTAAGAGCAATTAACCATTGGAGGGTTTACAAGAGAATGATATAGTATGATTTGTGCTTTTCATTGTTCCTCCGGCTGCTAGGTGGGGGAAGACTTCAGAGAATAGGCAGTAAGTAATCTAGTGATTCAGATAAGAGGTGATGGGGACCCAGAAAAGATTAGTGGCAATTGAGAAGGAGAGAAGTGTCATGGTTTGGGGACATATTTTAGAATAGAGCCCATAGGACTTGCTGATGGATTATTGTAGAATAAGAAAAAGCACAAATCAAGGATGATTCCTATGTTTTGGACTTAAATAACTGGGTGTATGGTGGGGCTACTTATGAGGAATGGGAGACTTGGGGAAAAACTGGTTGGACGCATGCTAGGAGTTCCTTCTGATATTGCCATGTTAAGTTTGAGCCGCCTACTAGGTATTGACGGGGAGAACAGAGAGGCAGCTTGGACTTCAATGGAAAGGCCGGGGCTGGAGATTTTAATTTGGGAACCACTGGCATGGATCTACTATGAACTGTGAAAAGCTAAATAAAAATTTAAACCAGTCCTGTAATTTATTTTGAGCATGTGCTACTTTCAGTCAGGAAAAAAAGATCTCTTTTATGAAATTAAAGGAGATAATTATTACTTACTATTTAGACTTTTGTAGTAGTTGATTTTCAGGCAATTAGAATAACCACATCACTTTTATCTGATAATTAGAACTAATTTGGGAGTGCTGATGGCAGGCTCGCTCA
>RJWJ010006985.1:0-59644 GCA_004363605.1 Indri indri | reverse complement strand
ACTTATGTGTTGATCAGTTAATACCAATTTGATGGCGAGTACGTGTGGTGCTTGTTTTTCCATTCTTGGGATACTTAACTTAATAGAATGCGTTTCAGCTCTATCCAGGAGTATACAAGAGATGCTATATCACCATTGTTTCTTAAAGCTGAATAGTACTCCATGGTATACATATACCACATTTTATTAATTCACTCATGTATTGATGGACACTTGGGTTGTTTCCACATCTTTGCAATTGTGAATTAGAATTCTTGACCTTAACCCTGCTCTTTTCAAGGTCGCTGGTGCTGCCCTAGGCAATTTTGCACAGGTATTTCTGGTTCTATTTATGTTGGAAAATCGAATTCTGCTCTGTTTTATTTAATCAGGGCTCTTATTTTCCTGTGGGGATCGGGTATCAACTACTGGAAATGAACCCTCCCCACCGTCAGCCACGGTGTCGCGTCCGCTAACCGGCAGACAGAGCAGACGGAGGCATCTCGTTTATCAGATGACGGGGACACACCCGGCGAAACCAACTCCAGGTCTGCAGCGGACACAGACATTTATTAACGCAGATAAGTTTTTATTAAATTAAGAGGGAGCACTTAGAAGGAAGACCCTAGAGAGTAACAGGATTAAGTCATTTGGAAGCATTTTTCTCCTGTCAAGGGAGCAAATGGAACCGCGGTGTGGCCATCTGATTCGGATTCACCGAAGGGAAGGAAAAGCTCGAGCCGCTCTGAGAGAAGCCCCTGCTAGTGGGAGTCAGGAATGACCTGTCCACGCGACATTTTTACGACCGGAATACCCAGAGAATACAGCACTTTGACAACAAGTGAAGGCGAACGTGTAAGATAGCACGATCTTTTTTATTATTAAAAACACTATTTTTCTTTTTTTATGAGTACTTAAGATCTGTTTAATGCATTTACATTGAACTATATGAAAACACTCTTTTTCTAGAGGTACTGATGCGCTTTCCTTCCTCCACAAGGTGCACTTTCCTAGGGTGGAGCACGTATCATAAAGTGTCCATGGTGTTCGCCACAAGCCCGCAGTGGTCGTTATTGTCCTCACGGAGCAGAGGAGGCCGCGGAGCCCCAGGGAGGTTCCGCAATGCTGGGACACCCGTCCTCTCTGCGCTGTGCCCGTGCGCGCCGCTGTTTCCATGATCGTATTCCTCTTGTCCAAGATTTCTGGTTGATTCTTTTACAGATCTGTCTGTTCTAATTTCTTTGCCTCCTGGTTTTGTTCTGTAAGACCTCACGAAGTTTGCTGTTCGCTCTTTCTCCGTGTCTTCAGGAGCTTCCACGTAATCGTTTTAAATTCATTTTGAGATGGCTTCACAGAGAGCAGGTTTCTCTGCCGACGGTTTGCAGGGGCTTTCTTAGCGCTCCCTCTGTGTCCTCGAGCACTTTTCTTTGCGGGTTCACCTGAGCTGGGCGTCGTTTCTGGTTCTCCCCCTCCTGCTCTCCGTCCCTCCTTTCGTGGTAGCTTCACCCCGGGGCCGGCCTGGCCTCCCTCTGCTTCCCTGCCGGCTCTAGGGATGCCTCATAAGGCCAGCCCCACCGTGTCCCCACCGGCCTCCCCTCCCACCCAGGCAAACCCCCCATGACCGAGCTCCTGCCCTTTTTGCTTGGAGCCCCACAGACTTGTGACATCAGCATTCACCACCGTGTGTTCGTCCACTTTCTTATCCTTGGACTTGTTTATTTTGGTTCTAATTGCGGCCCTGTTTTTTTTTTTGTTTTTTTTTTATGTAGAAAAAGGTTATTTATAACCACCAGGCTTGGAGAACAGGGGAGATTGGAAAGATAAACTCACCACATCACTTTGACCCAAAGCCCCAAAGGGGTTGTTCATTTTTTAAAATTCTCTGGACACGAATAAATGTTTTGTTTAACTGTTTTTTCCCACCTCCTTTTATTTAGATAAATTATTTCACCTAAAAGAATGCAGAGCATTCTCCACTCCCTGTGGAAAGTCAAGTTCGGAGGGTTCTGGCGAGACGGTCTGGGTTCTTTTCAGACTCTTAAGTGGCACATTGAGCTGTGACAGGCAGGGTCTCGCCCACTCCTGTATTAAGAGGACTGAAAATTGGAGGAAGGGAGGAGGGGTCGGAGCTGCCGTCCACAACTTATCTTTGGCATTTGCAAGAGCCATATAAATGTATTCCAAATCCCCAAAGCAGGAAGAGAGCAGTAAACCCACGTGTTCGTAGGAAATTCTGTGGCTGACTCGGCGGTGTGTTCTGGAAAGACCCGAGAGGCCAGTGGCCAGAGGGAGGTGGCCTGCACACAGCAGACTGCGGGCCAGCAGGCTGGGTCCGGCCAGCACGCCAGTCACCCTCACAGGCCTCCCGGGGACCTGGGCACCCACCTGCTGGGCCTGGGAGGAAGCATCTCAGGGCTGGGAGGTGGGCAGACTGTTCTCACCGTCGCTCTGCACGTTCCCCAGTGAAATAGACGAGACGCCGAGTCTGCGTCCGGGCAGCAGGCAGCACGGCCCGTCCACGGGCCAGGACTCGGGAGTCGGAACCTGCACTTCCCGGCCCTGAGACTCAGACAGGCGACCCGTTTCTCTAGAGCTCAGCCTCCTGGGCCACGAGCACAGCGGGACCGGGGCACCTGGCTCCTGTGAAGGTTCCCGTGAAGATGACATGAAGGAGGCAAAGTAAACACTCAGCACTTAGTACTCAGGACCGTGTCACTGCTGTTTGCGTAATTTCGTCACCTGCGGTGGTCAAACAGGCCAGTGGGCCGCTGTGGGCCGGCAAATCTGTAAGCGACAGTTTTGCTCCTGGGCCAACTTCCAGGAACTACACCATCCTTCCCCACTCCTCCCCCAGCCCCCAGTGGACACTCTTGCAAGTGAATCTCCGCACCCCGCTGCACGTCCACGCCTCTGAGGTTCCTTGGGTCCTGATTCGTACTCCAGTCCACTGAAATGACACGGTTTTCACAAATGTCAATTAAAGAATGCGTCTCTCCAGGGACTCCAATGCCTCATGGGGAGGAGAGGAGGGCTCTGAGGCCCTAAGAGAATCCGACTTTCCCCGCTCCTTAGCTCACAACCCTACTGAAAAGGATACCACCCGAAGAAACCACTAGAAACCACCAGTATCTGCCAGGCCCGTGCTGCATCTGGGGCTTCCGGGGTCCCTGCAGCTGCTGGGGCCGCCTGCTGTGTGCCCATTCCGTCCCAGAGAAGTCGGGTGGAAGACAGGAAATTGCTTTTCTCTTCACAAATTACAAGGAGCTGGGTGCCACTGTTTTTAGCATGAGCCCTGTTTGTTGCGGACAATAGCTGTAAGCGTGGGTTGGGAAGATTGGTGCATATTTTCAAACATTTAATCTATACATACTTTTGTGCTCCATGAGCATTAATCTTCAAAATGCAATTAATCTTTGTTTAATTGGCTGCATTTTTTTCACTAATTATTGCTTCTCTGAGTTCATTATCTACCTTTTTCCCTCCTTGAATCAAAAAGCCACTATTGCTAGTCAAACATAATGTTCTAGAATGGATTTTTGCACAGGCTGAGCAAATCCTCTAATGACTCTGTAGCTGTGCTAGGAGGGGCCCAGGGCCCCAAGGGCCGGGCACGTGGGGAGGGAAGGCGAGGAGAGCGGCCAGATGAGTGCGGCTGCTCTGTCTTGCTCTGATTTAATCAACCCAAGTTTCATGTAACATACCGGGCTTCCGCCTGAGCTGTCGCTTGAAGGAAGAATTCTACTGTTCTAGAATAGCCATTCCAGTGCATTTTATGTGTGCCCGTGCCTGGGGGTCACTGCCGTGTGAGGGCGACTGGGATGATGTCACTGTCTCAGGCCGGCAGGACTCACACGCTGGTGACATTGGCTCCCCTTTGAAGCCACCACCACATTTAAGATGCTGTGGACACAGCCCCACGCTGTTGCTGTTTCTCAACAATATTTTGGCATTTTTTAAATAACTGATCGCAGGGCTAGCTGTATATACCTTCGGCTATTTTCACCAGAGACAAAATCTCACACAAAAATGGGATTAGAAATGATACCTCTATTTCCTGAAGGACAAAGAGAGCACATGTAAATTGGACTCTGCAAAACGGGAAACACGAAACCAATGTTAGGTTTTAAAGAATTCTCTGAGGGTAGGTTTAGCTTTTTGAAATGACCCAAAGCCATTCTGAGTTAAAACCATCAAACAAGATGGATAACCAAGCTTGGTCACATAGTGGCGCAAAGACAAGGGTGACTCTCATACAGGCCGTTGACTTTCTTGGTGGTTTAATCTTGCGGCAAAAAGCAATTTCAGAAGAGGCAGCCTTGCACGGTGACCTGTCTGGAAGGCACCTTTGGTGGACATCCTTTGCTTATAAACATGGTAGCCCCACCTCCAGGCGCGGGGATTTGGAGAGTGTGGGTGGCTGGTGCTGCTTCAGGCCGCGCCAGTACAGCAGCGGGGTGGGTCTGGCCGCAGGGGCTCTTGCTGGGGCCAGGAACTTGGCGATTGGCCCTAAGAACCCACGGCCTTGACCTTTCGGCTCTCTGTGTGACCAAAGGGGCCACAGCCTCATTGTTTTTTTGGCTTTGTGGGCTGAAACCTTGCTCAGGCAGGCCCTTGGCCAGGGGTCCAGCCCTTGGTATGAAACCAACCAGGGGGCCTTGTCATTTGGGTCCCAGGGAAAACAGGGAATCCCCAGATGTCGGAGATTGGGAACAGGCAGGTCGCACCTCGTCCTTTGGCAGAGCCTCTTTCACGTTGGAGCGTCTTTGGAAACTGGTTAGAAAACTGCTTTGGAGTCAGACCGGATGTGGCTATGTATTAGCTCTGTGGCCTTGGGAAAGTCATTTCATCTCCGTGGGCCTGTTTCCCCTCTCTAAACGGAAGATGCCAGAGGTGCTAACCTCCCATCGTTGTTGGGGCTCAGGCGCAGAGCCCCTGAGCAGCACCTTGTATAATGAGCACCCTACTATACTGCCATGTCTTTTATGTGCTCTGACATCTGGGGGCCCTGTCAACACCGGAGGGACTGCCCCTGCCAGGGGGAGCCAATTCCTGGAGACAGTAAATGACGGGCCTGTCTCCACACACAAGCCAGCCAGCCCAGAGCCCACCCGCCCAGCCAGCTCCTTCTCAGGGCTCTCCCTCTGGGCTACCGTGTGCCTGCTCCGGCCACTCCGGGGCCGGGTTCCAGACGCCTGGGGGCAGCACCCGTGCCCAGGGCCTGCCGCGTTGTCCGCACTGGAGCCCTGAGCCCGCTACCCCGCCGCGGCTGTGCCTGCCGCGGTGCACAGCGAAGGCTCCTGCCACATGTCCTCCTGCGTCCTCTACCTCCCGACCAGCCCCACACTTCCCCGTGTGGCCCCCGCCGTGTGGCCCCCGTGTCCTTCTGCGGTGTGCCGTCTCCTCTCGAGAGCTGTGACAAACTTTCTTTTCAATGACAACCGTCCCCTGATCTATCGGCCTTACTGTACCTCAAATTTTCTGTTGATGCACTACGAAATTTCAAACATCTGAAAATGCTCATTAATATTATTCATGCCCTTGCTTTTTAGGCTTGTCAGCGAAATGGCCCAAACTTCCTGGGCTGACAGGCTCCCAAAGCAGAGAGGCCCTGTCTGAGGGGTCCTAGGCCTTCCGGGCCGGGAGCACAGTGGTGTCGCGGAGCAGCTGGCAGCCGGCAGCGTGCACTCCGCGCTCACAGGAGAGGTTGCCGGAGGTGATCATTGCCCACCGGTGAAGCGGGCAGTTCGCCGGAAAGAGATATGAGTCACAGTTTGGATGCCTTATTGACCTATATTCACCTGACAACAGAGCCTTCAGCTAGCTAAAGCAAAAACTGACAGAATCACAAAGAAAAATTGACAAATCCAGATTCGCAAAAGGAGAATTTAAAGTATTTCTCTCATAAACTACCAGATAAAAATGAAAAAAAAAAAAAACCCAAAAAAACTAGTAACAATGAAGATTTAAACGACGCCATTCATAGATCCATGGAGAGAACGCTGTACCCAAGAATGAAGAAACGGACTTTTCTTTAAGCAAACAAGGAGTGTTTTCAAAAACCGATGGCAACTAGACCATCGACGCACCTCGAGAAACATGAGAACTTCGCTGCCATCCGGGCCGTGTTTTCTGAGTCCAGTGCCATGAAGCGAGAAAACAAAATGGTAGAGAGAAAAGCAAACACGAATTTTCCGAGAATGTGGAAATGTCAAAGCGCGTGTATAGACTCACGCTCAGGAGGAAACCAGCTGGGAAAGGGGCCGCCGGAACCCGCAGGGCAGTGGCGCTGGGGTTGAAGTGGCCCAGAAGGGCAGGAAGAAAAGCGGGTAGGTCTGTGATACAGGGAGGAAGCCGAACTGAGGGGAGAAAGCACGAGCATCACCGCTCTCTCCTGCTGTCGCCAGCGCGGGGCCTTCTGACCACCCGCAGTTTGGGGGCCACCCGTGTCTGGCGCTCCGGCGAGGGCAGGGCAGGGCCACCCTCTGGTCTCCAAGGGTGGACAGTGTCCTCGGCCTCTGAGGCATGGTGCGGCTGGATCTCTCACACCCCCGGCCAAGTGGGCTTCTCTGCAGAGACCTCTGCAGCCCTGAGTCCAGAAGCAAGCGTTGGTGGCGGGGGCCCAGTTCCGCTTACGTCCATGGCGCACTCCTGGGGAGCAGCACAGATCTGGTCGCTTACAGAGAATCTTTTTCCCAGTGCAGACAGCGCTATAATCAAGAGTTGCATCCTGAGCGAGGCTTAGCAACTCCTGCACGTGACTCCACCTCCCGTGGAAATGCCGTGCAGCGGGTAACAGCATGCGGAGACGACTTCCTGGGCCTCCTTATTTCACAATGAGACAAAATGCCCTGTGGTTTTGCCTCTCGACACTATATTTTCAGGACCTAAATAAGATATGGAAGTCTTCTGTGTTTTCTTGGATTCTGCATTTGATTATTTGGCATCCATTTGTGACGAGGCCAATGTTATTAACTACATTTTCTTATTTTTTGTATTTGTGCTGCTCTGGCCTTTGGGGCCTTCCCGGGGCTGGGCTGTTCTTAGAGCTTGGTGGCCAGGAGCGCGTTTTCTTCATGTGCAAACCAAGGAACCCAAGCCTAAGCCTCAACCACCTTCTTATCTAACCCTCACACAACAAACCGACTCTTCCCCTCCCCTAAATCCTCGCAGGGCCGGGTGCCCAGTAACTAGAGACCACCCTGAGGGCCCAAAGCCCACTGGGATTAGGTAAACGAGGCTGTCTGCTTGCCGTCTGCCCGGCCCTGCCTGGCCTTCCTCCTGGAAACCCCGGTAAAGTCTCCGGCCTAGATTTCCCCTTCCCCTTGCAGACCATCCTGAATGCTTCCTCTGTGGCCCTGCGCGGGATGGTGTCCCCCTTCTCTCGGGAGCTGTAAGTGGTAAATTCTCCCTCCAACGGCTTTGGCCTCCTCTCTGTACCACCGCTCAGTCACCTGCATAAATTAAAGCCACTTGGGTACATTTCAGAACAGAAGTCCTGTCTGAATGAATAATAGAATTAATGAATTACTGAATTAATTAAAAAACAATTATCTGGTAATCTTAAGTGGCTTGTCCAAGGTCACCTATCTAGGCGGCGATCACAAACTAAAACTCTAGGTCTTTTGACTTTTATTTATTTTACTTATTATTGCCTTGCTTTGGGCCTCGAAGTCCTTGCCACACAGGTGCTCCGTGAGCCGGCGTACGATCTAAAGAACACACAGCCAGTGCGAGCAGAGCTCTGCAGTGTCGGAAATTGGACCTTGCACAGGCGTTCTTTCAGACATCACAAATAGAAAGTGTGCGTGCCCTTCATCGTTGTACTCGATTTTCAGAATTTCAGAGGCGTTTAGAGATGATTCTTTTCAAAAGCTGTTTCAGGGCAAATTGAACGAAGCCCTCTTATTCTTGTAGCAAAGTGCCCTGTGGTGACAGTCAGTAAGCCAGCCACACACACGCGCGCAGCAGACTTTGTGGGTCACCTGCTGTGTGCAGTGTGCTACCCTTACAGATCTTTTTTTGTCCCTCGTCAGGGACCCAGTAAGAAGCCCAGCTTTCCAGGTAGCAAACAGGCTGGAAACCATCTGCTCCATCAAGGGTTGAGATTTTTCCAGAGCACTGTGGAAAAGAGTCATTGGTGACCTTTGGTCAGTGGCTATTTGGGACTTTCCAATACAATTCAACCAAAGGCGGTTGTAAAACTTAAGGAGCAAAAGGTAGAACAATGTGATTTTCAAAGCTATGAGTTTCTGTGGATAAAAAACAAAGTCATTAAATTACTTCAATTTTGTAAAGGGGTAATTTCATGATGAGAATAATCATCCTATTGCATTAGCTATGCTGAATGCTTTTACATCTTAATTTCTTAAATGTTTATATTTAAACATTAAGAGTAATATGTGCACTTTTACCTTAGAGCATGCACAAAAATTAACTCAAAATGGATCAAAGACCTAAACATAAGAGCTAAAACTATAAAAACCTTAGAAGAAAACACAGGGAAAAAACTTCATGATATTGAATTTGGTGATAACTTCTTGGATATGACACCAAAAGCACAGGAAAGAAAAAAAAATAGATAAACAGGATTTCATTAAAATTAAAAACTTTTGTGTGTCAAAGTACACTATAACAGAGTAGAATGGGAACACACAGAGTGGGAAAAATATTTGCAAATCATATTTCTGATAAGGGGTTGATATCCAGAATATATAAAGAGCTCCTACAACTCAACAACAAAAAGTCAAATAAATCTGTTTTTAAATTGACAAAGGATTCAAACAGATGTTTCTCCAAAGAAGATATTCAACTGGCCAGTAAGCACGTGAAAAGATGTTCAACATCACTAGTTATTAGGGAAATGCAAATCAAAACTGCAATGATACGCTATGGGACACCCATTAGAATGGCTATTATAAAAAACAAAACAAAACAAAAAACAGAAAATAGTGAGTGCTGTCAAAGATGTGGAGAAATTGGAACTCTTGTGCATTGCCGGTGGGAATATAAAATGGTGCAGCTGCTGTGAAAAGTTTGGCAGTTCCTCACAACGTCAAACATAGAATTACCATATGATTCAGCAATTCCACTCCTAGGTATATATGCAAAATGATGGAAAGCAGGGACTCAAACAGGTACTTGTACACAAATGTTCATAGCAACATTATCTATAATAACAAAAAAGTGGAACCATCCCAAACGTCTACTGACAGAGGAATGAATAAACAGATTGTGATGTGTACATACAATGGAATATTACTCAGCCTTAAACATGAATGAAATTCTGCACATAGAGCAACATGAAAGACCTTGAAAACATAGTGCCAAGTGAAACAAGCCACACACGAAAGGATAAATATGGTGTGATTCCCCTGGTGCGAGGTTCCCAGAGTAGTCCAGTTCATAGACAGAAAAGTAGAGTGATGGTTTCTGGGAGCTAGGAGGAGAAAGGAATGGGGAGTTATCGTTCAATGGGTACAGAGTTTCTGTTTGCGATGATGAAAAAGTTCTGGAGATGGATGGTGGTGATGGTTGCACAACGTGAGTATACTTGATAAAAATGAACTGTACACCTAAAAAAGGCTAAAATGGTAAATTTTATGTTATATATTTTTTATCACAATAAAGTAAGAAGTTCTGATACATGATACAACATGGATAAACCTTGAAAACATTATGCCAAGTGAAATAATCCAGACACGAAAGGACAAACATTGTAGGATTCTGCTTGTGTTAGTTACCTAGAGTAGACGCCCTCAGAGAGACAGAAAAAATAGTGGTTGTCAGGCCTGGGGAGAAGGGAAGGGAGAGTTCTTGTTGGGTTTCTGTTTGCGATGATGACAATGTTCTGGAGATGGATGGTGGCAATGGTTGCACAACATTGTGAATGTACTTAGTGCCACTGAATTGTACACTTAAAAACAGTTAAAATGGTAAATTCTGTTTTGTGTATTTTACCACAATAAAAAGCAATATATGCATAAGTTAAAATCATCACACTATATAAAATAATGTAAAATGAGAAGGGAGAGCTTCCCTTCCTCCATCCTCCTTTTCTTAATAAATACTTTAAAGTGTTCTTAGCGGTTATCTCCATAATTCTAAAGCATCTGTGTACATCTCTATGCCCTGATTCTCCCCCTGCAGGGCCAGGGCTTCCTCTCCCAGGACGAGGGATTGAGTGCGCTTCCACTACTCCCGTCAACCCTGTGCCTCCGTCTCCTGATATTTGATTGATTATTATTTGACATCATACTTTTGGGTTTTCTAATGGTTAACCTTTAGCTTTAAATAACACACGCAAATCTTCATCTCCTAAAACATTTTAATATGGGAAATTCCAAGCATATGCAAAAGTAGAGACAAGAATACGGTCAGCCCCTGAATACCCAGCACCTGGCTTCCTCCATCTCCCCACTCACTCCCCTCCACCAATTATTTGAAACAAGTCTTAGATATCGTATAATTTTATCTGTATATTTCAATATGTATTTCTTAAAAATAGGGACTCTTACGAAAAACATAAGCTCAATGCCATTCCACACCTAAAAAAATTACAATAATTCCTTAATAGTTACTGTTGAGATTTTTACCGTCATTTTTTTTTAGTTCGTTCAAATCAGGATCTAAATAAAATCTTTATACTACAACTGATTGACAGTATCTTTAGTCTCTTTTAATCTACAGGTTTCTCATCCTTCTTTTGCTTCCCCCTGCAGTTGAAAACACTGAGTTGTTTGACCTGTAGAGTTTCCACCGTCTGAATTTTGCTGATTGCAACTCAATGTTGTCATTTAACATGTTCTTCTATCCCTTATGTTTCTGGAAAATTGGTAATTAGATCTACAGACTTACTGAGATTGTGATTTTATTAAATATTTTCTGGCAAGAATACTTTATACACAGTGCTGTTAACTTCCACCAGGAGCTCCGTCGTGTGGGATCCTCTCCCCGAACGAGTCCGGCAGTCCTTGATGGCTGTCGCTTAAACCCTTTCACTCACTGTGGGTAGTGATCAGTCTCTTAGTCCTTATTCCCTTAATATTTGGAATGCTTCTACAGAAAGAAATTTCTCTCTTGACAATTTGGTTATCCTAAGATACAGGAAAATCAGAAATAATTGCTTGACTCTTTTAATTATTTTAAAACTTGTTTCATTAACAGTTTTTAAAATGATTAGTTGGTTCCCAGCATCCTCCAATGGTTACCGCTGAGTTTTTCCTTTAGCATCATGACGAACTCATGTTTGACGTGTTTTAAACCATTGCGTTTCAGTTCTCATTGATGTTCAAATTGTCCTGTCTTTGGCCAATGAAAGCTTCTTCAAGTTCACTCCTGAGTCCTTTTTACCTGACTCCAAGAGTCTTTGGTACCGCCTCATTTTCTGGTATGAGTAGATGTGTCAGGCCCATGGGACACTTTTTTGGGTGGCCGAGGCCCAGATTAACTATTAATATTTCCCCAAAAAGTTCTGGTTACTTTTAGTATAAAATGGCATTTATACTTTTAGTATAAAATGGCATTTAGAGATTATAATTATGGCTTTTGAATATTCATTGCTATAGTTTGGACACTGTTAAATCTTTATTCAGACCATGTTTTATTAACTATCCTCCTTAAGTATATGAGAAATTAGCACACCCTTGTTTTTTTCCTACTTTTTTTCTTCAACCTTCTCAACTTATATCAGCTGTAACCTTGCAGCAGCTTTAAAACTTGTAACCTCAACATTTATAATTAATAATTAATAATCAATCTGCTTCACTGTGTCTACAGACTGATTATAAAGGTGTAGAACAAAAAATAGCTTTTGCAAAGTGACGACGATATAGACATGATCTATTGATGAACCCCCCCAAAAGTCTGACTAGATTTATAGCAAAAGACATGTGATCCCATTTCCCTCCACTGGACTACCAGAAGGAAAACTTTGTAAACCTCATGGCAGAATGGGTTCTTCTTACAGTTAAAATTAATTGCTCAATGTCATGCCACTTTTAATTCTGCTTCATATTTGTGCTGTGATATTTTACAGCTACTATGTTCCCTGGCATTTATAGCTGTTTTTTTTTAATTGTTGTTGACAGAAGAAATATATGCTTTTATCAGATCAAAATTTCTATGTTCCTAATCATAGAATTGCATAATGGAACCCACTTGCCTTTTGATGACATACACACTGGAGTCCTTTGATACTTCTCATTTTAATTTTGAGTGAATTGTTTTCTAGAACTGCTGCAGAGTTTCCAGCTAAAATTTCTTTTCGTTGCATTCTTAGGTTAATTTTACTTTTGCTGAATCACAGATATTTCTCTTTCTTGGGTTTCAATTTTGCTTTGATGGAATACATCTTTTTATTCTTCAAAAGGTTTATGGAAGATAAACTTTTTCATTCCTTCCTACCTGAAACTGACTTCATTTTTTTCTCCTATTTAATTGATAGTTTGGCTGGGTATAGCTTTTCAGGTTTGAATTACTTCTCTCTTAGAACTGTAAATGAATTTCTCTGTTGTCTTCTAGCATTGAGTGTTATCAATTATAAATCTCGTATCCATCTTCATGACAGCTCTGCTTAGTGGACCACCCACCGTCCAGTCTTTTCCTCTTCCATCTTCCCAAACACTGATTTTGTTCAAGTACCAAGACCACTATCTTGAAGTAGGAAGTTCACCTTCCAGCCCTGGGCAGGGATTCATGATTCATTTCACACTAACTACATTCTTCTTGTCCATGATTGACTTATAAATAGGCTTTTGGACATTTCTGCTTGAGGATGTGATGATTCTAAATTGTTGCAGTGGTCCTGAGACCATGAGGTGAAGAGCAAGATGTTAGAGGTGGCAGAGGAGAAAGACTAAAAGAATCTAGGTTATCGATGATGTGATTGAGCAGTTGAATTAACCAACCTTTAAAACTACTTTACACTGTAAAATTTTTATTTGTAGATATATTTTAGATAGTCGTAGTTTGAGGATCACTTTGCCTCTTGAAGAGATAATTTTTATTATGATTCATAACTCTTACTTTGAACCTTTGGTGCCTGAACTTGGCTAATCTTTATGTTAAAATAATTTGGGCCAAATATTCCTCCAATCTCTTCTTCATGGAGGGATAAGGAACTACGTAAAAAGAATGCCTCTCCAGAATAAATTCGATAGACTTGCAGAATTGAAAAGACTATCAAGAGTTAATTTAGTCTGTTGCCTTGACTCTGAGCAGGGCTGATGAGAAACCACCCCATAAAATTGCTTCATATGCTTTTCATAGACACAGAAATGTCATCACCTCCTTTGCTGTGGTACATTCCAGCATGTCAGTGCCAAAGAAGGAGGCCACAGCATCAGGATTTTATCCCGAAATAAACGTGGTACCATTTGTCCTGATGGAACCAAGTTTTCACTAGTGCGTGGAGGCATTTCTTACCTCAAGAAAACCAACTGATGGACAAATCGATAAAATAGAAAGATGCAAAGAAGTGAGAGTTTGAACTGCAGAATGACACTGTTTTACACGTTTTCCTAGAGTGTTCTTTTAGACGTAAAGCTAAATCAATTAGAAATGTAACTTAATTTTCAAAAAAATAAAAATCCAGAATACTACTTATCAAGTGGCAAATGTGTTTTAAGCAATAACGCCATCAGTTTTACAAAACGCCTCTGCTGTGAGATGGCTACGGGGAAGCCTCTGCTTTGGGAGTGGCATTTGCCTCCGCCCACGCAGGGACTTTCCTGAGGCGGGGACACGCTTAGCTGCCCTAACTCCTTCCACATGGAGGCCGCGGCCATCTGCAGTTGTGAACCTGCTTCCTTGACACACAAATCCCAGATGGTGCTTTGAATCGAAGGCCCATATTGCACGCAGATTTCAAACACATGTGGTTTAATTTTTCTTTCTTATTGTTACTCAATACATGGGGAAAAAGTACATAAACACATAACAAAAGGAAAGAAAACCACTCATAACCCCAGACTGTTCATATTTTGGTATTTTTCCTTCTAGATGTTTTCTAGGCGTATTCATTTCTATGTCCGGCTTTATTTTTCCCTGCAAAATGGGACCGCGGCCTGCCCTGCTCGGGCCGTGCGCCGCGCTGTGTCCACGCGCGCCCGGTGCGGCTCCGGGTGGCCTGGGCGCCTCCCTGACCAGGCTCGCGGACCGGGTCGGCTGCTGTCCCCGACGTGAAGGGAAGCGCCAGGAGACCGTCGCACCCCAGAGCTACCACCACGTACCGCTCGCCGAGCCTCTGCACGCGCTATCTCCACCTCTCACAGCAGCCCTCCAGGGTGGGTCCTTACCCCTTCTTTGGCAGTCGAGGAAATTGAGACTTAGGCTGAGACAGAATTTAAACTCGGATTGGCTTGCTCCCAGGGCGCAGTGGCCTCCAGATAGCAGCTGCAGTGACCTCCAGCCCGCAGGGGTGTGAGGAGGAGGCGGCAGGGGAGGGAAGATGCTGCCCGCAGGAGGACGGAGGACATGGGGGTGGCCCGTGCCCACTGCGGTAGACTGGGAGGAGGTGCCGGCCGCTTTCTGTACTGCCACGAGGAGGACACCAAAGGCCAGGGTCACCTGAGTGGGAGAGGCAGGGTCTAGGGTAGACAAGTCAGGAGGCAGACGGGCTCCTCCGGGCAGGGCTGGCCTGGGGAAAGCCTCGAGTCTGACAAAGGTTGGTTTTCACCCTCGAGCTTGCTAAGTCCCCACAGCCCCCCGGTGGCCCCAGGACCCATGGCCAGACTATCCCAGAGTACAGTCCCCTCCTGCCCCCTCAGAACTCCCCCATCTGGCAGCTGGATCTCCCCAAACGTGTTCTCTGCTAGAGCTAACTAAAGAAATGCTTTCATGCTGTTGGTTAATGGGGATTATTGGCTCAGGGGGTTTCTCTCTCCCAAACATTTGCACTTCAACAGCGTTTTTGGAAATGCAAAGATACAGCCAAGTTCTAGAAGCAGCTCGTTAGAGTGCAGAGACAGACATTTCAACGAATGAATGTGACACGAGGGGATATGATAAGGGGTATGTACCTGCAAAGGGTTCTGCTGGGTTTTTTTTTTCCCCAGACAGAGGTGGGTGAGTGTAGCTCCAGAAGGAGGTGTTCGAATGGGGTTTTGAGGGTTGAGTAGGAGATGTATACCAGGCTGAGGGGTCTCCGGGCAGGGAAGGCAGCATAACTGACCCAGGGAAACCATGATGGTCAGCTACTCTGGCTAAAGTAGGCAGAGGCCAGGGGATCGGGCTGGGCTCTGAAGGGCCTTGTGTGACATCGTGGGACATTGGGGCTGTATCCTGTGGGCAGCTGGCTCCATCAGACTCAACATTGTTTGAAGCAAGGGAGAGACTTGATCTGATTTGTGTTTTGGAAAGATATTCCCGGTAACAGTGAGGAGGCTGGATGAGTCACTCAGAGAAAAAGAGACTGTATTCCAGAGAGTTCAGTAACGTGGCCACTTTCAGCAGGTGGTGAGGGTGAGTGTGGGTCAAGGAGGCCTCTTCCCAGGATTCTGAGAACAGCCAGCTCTGGCCTCAGGGAAGGGAAGACAGCCTTAAGGATGTGTAGGGAGCAGAGAGGGAGCAGTGACTCCACCACCCAGCCCTCCTGGCCCTCAGCGTCTGTAGCCCGCGCCCAGCCCCCTTAAGGAAAGCCCTCAGTTATTCATGATCTCGATAAATCCACTGGCCCGTCGGTGGCCCCGACACCCTTTCCTGTGATAGCTTTTTAATGGCCAGTGAGCTTTATGACTCTCCTATTTCCTGAGGTGGGAACCCCACAGGGAATAGGCTCTGGGGTGATTTGTTAGGTGCTGGGCTGGCTGGGCCATGGGGGGTGTCTGACCCGGACAGAAAGCCAGTCCAGTGGGTGAGAGCCAGGCAGGGTGGGCGTGGCCTGCTAAACATCTCTTGGGCCAAATAAGCAGTTTAAAAACGTAGTTTAAGAGCCAGCGCCCTGGTTCAGGGCAGGGACTCTGGAACCAGACGGAGGGCTCAGATCCCCGCCCTGCGTCTTGCCTGCTGTGTGCCTTGGGGAAGCCACTTCACTTCTCTGGGCCTCGGTTTTCTCATCTGTAACATGGGGCCAATAATAACACCCACTTTGTTGGTTTGTTGGGAGGATTAAATAAATGCGTTCATATGTCTGCAGCATTTAGCACAGTCCTGTGAGTCCCACGACAGCATTTGCTTCCCTGGAGACCCCAGGTGACCCAAGCACGCAGGAAGTAGCCTGCTCAGCTGCGCCCTGGCTAGAGGCTCCTGCACCCACAGAGGCCACCCATCTCTCCCCCGACTTCCTGCAGATGCCAGGACAAGCCGATGCCCAGACACACCCAGGCGGAGGGCAGGAGGTGGCCGGCACCCCGCTCAGAGCCCTGCCGTCCGGACCGTCCAGCTGTGCCTGCACCCGCCCCCCAGGCCACCCCTAGCCTGGAACTTCGCAGTGGTTTATTCTGTTCCTTTTGCACTTGGATTCCGGGAATACCTCATGGGGCGTGTTAGAGCCAAACAGCCATAACTCGCGGCCTTTCTCCCTGGATTAAACAGGTGCATAATCCTACTTTAGCCGAGCCCGTCCGCCGCAGCAGCTGGGAGCGCCCCCCCTCTGGGGGCCCCTGTGGTGCCGCCCTCCTGTCTCTGGGCTCCCCAGTTGTTCTCTGTCCGGGGTCTCCCTGGCTCCCTCTCCCCCAGCTGTCCTGGGCCAGTCCCCCACCACGCTGGGCAAAGCCATCTCGGCTGTGAGAGCCCGAGGTGAAAACGAAAACCAGTCCCCCTCGGCAGGTGGCGGAATTCACGTCATTTCCGAGGGCAGCTGCGTAGGCCCAGTGGGCGCCGGGCGGGACAGCTGTGTGGAGCCATTCAGGTGAGCCCGCCCCCTTCCCCTCAGAGGTGGCCGCGGGGTTAGGGAATGTTCCTGCAGCTCCTCAGGGACGGTCTGGCAGGAAATCGGCCCGGCCCACGTGGCCAAGGCCAAGGCCTGGCGCCTTTCTGCCTTGGGTGACGCTTCTGGCCCCAGCGCGTCTTCTCCGCCACCCTCTCCTCGCTGAGGTTCACGGTCGTGTTCTGATAGCAGCAGCACTGTCGGAGAGGCCCGTGGGCCCTGGGAATTGTCCCTGAGAAGTGACTGGTGGGCCGGAGCGGGCAGGGGTGGCCCACATCGGTCACGCACCCCGCCTGGCTTGAAATTGGCCTGTTAGTGCCGTCCCCGGTACCAGAGGGATTTTCCAACAGCCGCGAAGGGAACACAGTTCTGGTTCGTGGTAAGAATGACACACAGCCCGGCCTGCGGCGTCACCCTGGGACCCCCTCACCCCCAGGGTCTCCACCCATGGTCGTGCCATCTGAGTCCTCTTGGGGCTCACACATGGGGCGCACGGGGGTGGAGGACATGCCCTCTCCCTGTCACCTTGTTTCTGTCACCCTCCGGGGGGTGCCGGACTCAGCACCAACACCTGGGCCAGGAAGGATCTTTCATTCCACAGATGCGAAGTCATTTTCCTTTCGGCCTCTGCCCCTCCTCGCCGGTCCCTGTCTGGCCTCCCGCTCTCCCCGCGCCTCGCTTTCCTGCCGGGCGGCCTTGCTCCGAGGAGGGAAGGACACTCTGTGCAGTGGGTGCGGGCCCCGGGTGCCGGGAGGAGAAGGCAAGAGTGGAGCTGCCGACCTCTGAGGCCTGCGAGGAGACAATCCCCCGAGGTGGGTCCCGGAGGAAGGGACCCTCCCCCGCTTCGGAACTGCCAACCCGAGAAGCCAAAGGAGGAAGGCCCACGCCAGCCACGCTGCCCACCCCAGGCGCCTGGGGAGAGGGTGAGTCCAGGGGGTGGTAGGGCCGCCTGGGCCTCCCAGGCAGTTGTGTCCAAGGGAGCAGGAAAATTCTAGAGCCCAGTATATCAGCCAAGGACTCAGCCAGCATTCAGACTGTCACCTGCAGAAGGTTCCCTCTTCTTCCTCCCTGGTCTGGGCCCATGCGGTGGGGACCGCAGGAGCCTCCAGTGGACAGAAGGCCTTGGGAAATCAGGACCTGCCAGGTGTGGTCCCGGCTGTGTCTGCGAAGTAGAATGGCTCGTTCTGCTGGGCTTCTGGTGTCCAGGTGGGGGTCGGGCTCTGTGTCAGCCTCAGCGCTCCCTCCGAAGGGAGAGAGTTTCAGTCTTGGGCGTGTCAGCCCAGGCACGATCCTCGGCTACTTGGGACACCGCGTCCCTTGCTGCGACGCCTCTGATCCCCTTTGCAAGGCCCAGCTGCTGCCTTCTCCTCTCCTGGTCTTCCAGCTCCGCCCCAGCAGCGTGCAAAGCGAGGACCCAGAACTTAGCACCTCCTTACACTCGCACACTTGCACGCACGCAGTCCCCGTGCCAGTAGTCACAACCACGTTATAGAAGATTTAGAAGACAGGGAAGGGAGAAAAATCCCCCCACCCCACCAGGAGCCTACCTAAGCGACCAGCTGCGGCAACTATTTGTCCTTTTTCCTGTGCAAACACTAATTTAAATGCAGTGGTAGCTTTATTCTCTACACAATCCTGTGCCCTGCTTGTCTCACTCGCCAGTATGTCATAAGAATTTTAGATGTGTTTGTATCGTCTTAACAGTTACCATTTAAAAGGAGAGATTAATATTCCAGGAAATTAATGTACCATTGATAATAGTCCCACAATTTGTTTTGGACATTTAGGTGATTTCTGTTTTCTGTTTTTTCGCCGGTCCAAATATTACCGCAACGTAGCTTTCAGCACATTTCGATTTGTCTGTGGGGCAGATGAACCTCGAGGAGCACGTTCGTGTACACGAGTCCAGTGCCACAGACTGGGGCCCCGTCTTTGGGCCCTGCCCCAGCTGCGAGGGACAGCGGGCCAGAGACTGTGGGTGAAGCAGTGTAAATCCCCCCTGCTGGGCCAGCCCGGCCCCTTCCTGGGCAAAGGATGCCCCAGATCCCTGGGTTGTTGTAGTTTCCAAGTCACCGGTGGACCGCTGGGGTCAAGCAAGTAACAGGCCCGCTGTTCCCAGTCGGCTGAGCTTTGGTAACGCAGCCTCAGCTGGGGCTGCTGAGGTGGATTTTAGGAGGCATTGTGTCACTTTTGAAATGCATCATGTGCCTGTCCTGGTGGGCACCTGCCCAGCTTCCCCAGCTCCTGAGCAGGAAGCAGAGCCCCAGGACGAAGCTGCAAGAGCAGGCAACGCACCCACCCAGGTGGGCGCATCTGCCACTCCCGTCCGCCTGGTGCGTCAGCGTCCCCCACAGACACTCTGCTGGGGCCAGAGAACAGGCCTCCAGGTGTCGTGCATGCCCAGCGCTCTGAGCTAAAGCCATTAAAAAGCCTTAGCCTCCCGCCTCAGACCCAAGGACTTTCTAATCTCTCATTTCTTTCCTCCCCCCAAGCATGGGGAAGGACGCTCTCTGCAAGTTCCCTTGCCTGGCTGGGAGAAACTTCTTCCAAAACAAGTGCAACTGTCTTAAGATCCCATCCTTGAAGTCACATCGAATAACCAGGAAAGGTTAATCAGCAGAAAAAATAAAAGACCTTTTAGTCACCACACCCAGACTTTCCTCTGCTCTTCCCAGGGCGGCTCCAGGACGTCACCTTAGAGACTCGTCCACTCCAGACGACAACCTTGGCTGGCAAAGCTCCGCCCGCACCTGCAGCCACCTCCCCTGGCTCAGAGGGGCCTCTTCCCAGGCTGTTCTGTCCTTTGGGCTCATTCGGGTCTCCTGAAAATCATTTTCTACCCCTCAAAACGGCCCACATCTCCCGTTTCTCTCTTCCCTGTGCCGGTCCCTGTTAGTCTACGGTCGCCTCACTTCGGCAGACTCGAACCTTCGCAGGGCGGGACAGCTCTCTTCCCTCCAGTTCCCACCGGCGGCCCAGGGAAGGGTCCAGGGGCGGGGCCGGCTGTGCTGTCATTAGAAATGACACAACCATCTCACAATGGAGGACACTATTTGTCAAAATAATAGAGTAGAAACATTTTATTGCTATGAGAGGCTATTTGTAATATGAATTTGTGGGGAAGGCACGACTCCATTTCTTCATGAATAATTACACACACACACACACACACACTGGAAAGCTAAAAATACACACCAAAACGTTTTCAGTGTTACTTCCGAATGGTGAAATGATGAGTTTCATTTTCCTCTTTTTGCTTCACTATATTTCCTACTTTACTATAAGTAGCATATAAAAAAATAATTGTATAACTGGTAAAAAGATGCTCTTTACAGTACAATAACGCCTACATGTTTTTTTACTTCATAAAGCTTTTTTGTAGGTACAATTATATTTGGTCATCACAGCAACACAGGAATAAGGCCAGACGGTGTATGTGCTCACGCCTGTGTTACAGGCGAGCAAAGGGAGGCTCCGGGAGGTGTCACGCCTGTGGCTACTGGAGGTGAGGGTAAGCCAGGACACCTGATGCGGGTCAGGCTTCTGTGACAGTGGCTGCCTCGGTGCGCCTCTCACCCCCGGGGCCCTCAGCTCCCGGCTCCAACAGCTGACCCTTCTGAGTCTCCGATATTGACAAGGGATCTAAAAACACATCTCCGATCACTTCATTGCCCTGCCTAGAACCTTCCGTGGCTCCTCGTGACTCTAGCGTAGGGGTTGCTGGGCTGGACAATTCTTTGTCATGGGGGACTGCTCTGAGCACTGTTAGGATGTTTGGCAGCATCTCTGGCCTCTTCCCCCCAGCATCGCCCCCACGACAGACCACCCCTAGCTGCATCAACCAAAAACGTCTCTGGACGTTTCTGTCTCTACACAAAGTCACCCCTGCTGGGATCCAGCCCAAACCCCTGGCCCTGCACCCCGGCCTCTGGTTGCTTGGGCAGCACCGCCCTCCCCAGCCCCGTCTCACACATCGACCTCGGCATCCGTTCACTCTCTCTCCGTCACGCCGCGGCCTCCCGTGCAGCCCCTCGCGTCCGCGCGGAAGCCGCCCCGCGTCCCGCCTGCCCCTCAAAGGAGTGTGAGCTCCTGGGTGCAGGGACCGCGTTATTTTCATCTTCAGACCCCTCCAGTCCTGGGGAAGGGGCGCTGTAAAAACTTCATGAATACTTGGGCTGGGAGGGAGGAGGGAAGCAGGGCAGGGGGAGAGCCACTTACTGCGGTGCAGTGATTTAAGGACATTTGCATGATCCAGTGATCTAGTTTTTTTTTTCCGATGAATTTTTTTTGAAAGTTCTGCTCATTCCCTGCCAAGTCTCCTTTCTTTTGAACTGGGCGAGTGCTGGAAATGGGGGACACGGTCCAACGTGTCTCCACCGACCTGGGAAGTGACTTGGCGACTCCACACCTGCAGCAGCAGCGGCATCGCGGCGACGGAACACTCGGGGAAGGTGTATTTCCCAGGCCTCTCCCAATTTGACCCTCAGCTTCCTAATCTGAAAATGGGAACAATAACAATGCCCAGCTCAGCGTTGTCAGTGGGGACGAGTTGAGCTCGTACATGTGGCCCACCCGGGACAGTCCTGGGTCCATAAAATGTCAGCCCTTGTTAATTGAATCAAAGTTAAAATGCGATCTCTGCCATCTGTGGGACCCTGCCCAGCAGCCGCGAACGACGGGCAGCATCTGACCGTCCACCAGCCACCGCGGGGCTGCTTCCTGGACCCCAGGCAGCAGGGCGGGAGGAGCTGTCAGGTCTCTTTGTCCTGCTGCTTTGTGTTGTTCCAGCCCCTTGCTGGCCCTTTCTCTTAATTTACATTTGCTGATGCTTCGGGGTGTTTTGCGCTTTTCCACCTGCTTCCTCCCTGGGCCATTCTCTGGTTCTTTCAGGCCTCTATCCCAGGCGACCGGTCCCCCCTGTCCTGGGGCATGCTGGGCTGAGGCCAGGGGGTGAGTGAAGCTCCCAACAGCGGCACCACCAGAGTGGCATTTTGAAACCCACTGCTACTCCTCTGATTCCGGGTGTGGTTCCAAGGAAGGGGCCATAACCGTAGTAGCAATAAAGGCCCTTTCCATCCACCAGGGCATCAGTGAGGCCTTGGGTTCTTTGTCCTCCAAGGATGCTGCTACTGCAGCTGCCGTGGGGCTGAACCTTTCTGCATGGAACCCAAAGACGTAAACAAGAGATTTTCAGACTAACACTGCAAGATGCTGTTGAGGATGTTGGCCAAGAAAAAAATATCCAAGCTTTCAACAGCTGAAAAAGCTGTGCTTCCTCTGAACAATTATTTCCCTTATTGCTTATGCTGCTAGGTAGCTCAGAGTCAATACCATGTTCTGCCTCTCTGCACCTGAGGCAGATCATTTGGTATGCATTTCTGTGGGGTTATCTAACCTTTATTTTCCTTTATTCATGTTTCCCTTCAGTTTCTCAGTGGTTTTTATTGTTACTATTCTGAATGAAATCTGTTTGCATGAGGTTCACAGAATCGATTTTCGACCATCAGCAACCTGGAAAGTGAGCATCTCTCTGCCCCACTGTCTCCGCGCTGTCGCTAACGGCCACAGGAGTCAGCAGCCAGGCAGCTAGGGCTGCTTGTGTTGTATTTTCTACCTTCATGGAAAATCCTGCCCTGTCGTTTATTTTCCTTCAGTCCCAGCTGAGGCCGAGCTGGTTTCCACAGCACTTTACAGCACTCAGCAGCTGGTGGTTAAGAGGGATTAAAGTGGATCCACCTGCTAGGCACATTTTTGTGTTCAGACAAACGAGTTTCAAAAGAAATCCTGGGAGACTTCTCATATCCCTTCTTTAAGGTATTTCCTTCCTTCCTTCTTCCCTTCCTCCCTTGCTCCTCTCCTCTCTCCTCTGTCTTCTTCGCATGCGTGTCACTCACTAGCTGGTCAGGTTACTTCACTTATTTGACCCTCAGGTTTTTTAATCCATCAAAGAGGAATTTTAAAAACCTCATAGGATGACTGTGGATTAAATCAAATTATTCACGTGGAGCATTTAACATACTGCCTGACGTAGGCAGAGTGCAATAAACATTAACTCTTATTGTTATTAATTCAACAGACATTTTTATGTACCATGTGTTAAACGCTACACATACACAAACGTTTCTCAAAGAAAAAACAAATCCGTTTACTTAAACACACATGCACATGTGCACACATCTGTAGTCATTTGGGGCAGAGAACAGAGATAATGACAAACTGTGGTTAACATTGCAGGAAAGGCTACGAGTTGCACGCTGCTTTATTTTCTTCTAGAAGGTTGCTTTCATTAGTCTTCACTTCCTTTCCTCACCCCATTTTGTGGTATCTCCCTCCTTGTGCCTCTGAGACCCTCCTTTTCTGGTTTGGGGTTGCCCTTCGGGTCCCCAGGCCTGGGCCATACTCTGGGCACTTCCAAGGACTGAACCCCACCATCCGTTCCTGCCTGGGCTACTTCAGTTGTTCAGACCTTTATGCAAATCAGCCTTAAAAACAGGGCTCGGTGTTCTCTCTGCCCATTCCTTTCTAATGGTGGCCTGATGACTCTAGGTTTTCCTCTGCTTTTGTGACCCTGTTGTCCCCCTGGCTACCCCGGGCTGTAAGCACTCCCCATTCAGTGATGCCATAAGTGATTAATCTCTGGCTAGTTTCCTCCCCTCTCCTCCTGAGCAGGTGCAGCGGCCATTCGTCAGGATGCCCAGATAATTGAAGCAAGCCACCTTCATTCAGGGCCACGCTCTGGGCAGTGACGCTGGCCCGGCACTCTGCTGTTCAATGTAATTACTCTTCCTCACTGAGTCCCCAGGGCCCCAGCCTCCTGCAGACCCCTCCCCTCGGAGGGCTTTTCTGCAAGTGCCTGTCCCCCTGCTCACGGGGCCTTCTGGGGATTTTAATCCTAGACTGGCTGTAGCAACACAGTCCCGACTTACGATATTTTGACTTTACAGTGGTGTGAAAGTGACACGCATTCAGCAGAAACCATGCTTCCGATTTTGAATTTTGATCCTTTCCTGGGCCAGCGACATTCAGTAGGAGACGCTCGTGTTGTTGGGGGGACGGTGAGCCTCAGGTCCCAGTCGGCCATGTGACCACAGCGGTAAACAACCGATACTGGTATTGTATTCAATAAATTACGTGATCTATTCAGCACTTTCTTGTAAAACAGGCTTTGTGCAAAATGATTTTGCCCAACTGCAGGCTGACGTGAGTGTTCTGAGCACCTTTAAGGTAGGCTAGGCTAAGCTCTGATGTTTGGTAGGGTAGCTATGCTAAATGCATTTTCAAATTATGATATTTTCACTTTAGGACGAGTGTATTAGGATGTAACCCACTCCAAGTCAAGGAGCATCTCTAGTCTTACCATGACCCTGAGAAAAAGTTGGCATCGAAGAACCAGGCAGCCGAGATGGGCTGAACTGCAGCGTGCAGGAGCTGAGTGAGCCACGAGAGAGGACTTTCTCCCTGGGGCTTGGACACACTGCAATATATTACTGCAAAGGGTGACAGGATCTTGTTAAGAAAGCTCTTGGGGCAGGGGGAAAAGTTGATTTCTCTTGAGAGACCTCCTCCTGCCCTTCCCCAGGCCAATCTTGGGATACCTTTGTCAGCACGAACCCTCCTTAACCATTCACACGTTTGCTCACTGCACAGCTGTCTGTGACTCAGGACAGCACGTCGTCAGATCTTCTCTATCCCAAGCAGCAACGCCTAATGACCAAGTAGCATCCTGGTAACACAGAGGAACGAAAACATTATGTCAATGGCATCACGATTGTCTCAAGACTGTCAAGCTAATAAAGGTAATAAACACTACCGGCTGTTTTAGGCATTATTCTGCAAGGAGACTGTGCATTCAAGGGGACATTATCTCTTCCAATCAATGCCAATCAACAATGGTAATGAACCAAAAAGGCTTAATCACTGCAACAACAACAAAAAACCCTTATGCGTGTAGTTTTCTAAATGTACACTGTGCAATAAAGGATCTGAAACCCAGCATTAGACAAGGTGTGAACTCAGAAATAGTTTGTTCTAGAGACGAGGAACCTGAGGTAGTCATTGCCTGTGAAGCCCAGTGCACACAGAGATACGCGAAGGCTGTCTGCTCCACTTGGAATTCAAGTCTTCCAGAACATGCCCCCAACTTTATTTTCCACTGAACAGCTGTGTTCAGAGGTCACACACTCTGACGCCATTATGGTGTGTCACCTCTATCCTCCATAGAAGTAAGTGTAAAACGTATTAAAAGCCGTAACATAAGTATACGGAAGTCCAACTCTGTTCCGATCCTTCCCATGATGTCTTTCTTGACGCTTTAAAAAAAATCACATCATAAACTCTTAAACAAAAATTTTTGATATCCCTGCTGTGTTGATGGCCCATGTACGCGTTCAGTTTGAGAAGTGGGTAAACAAGCATTGTCCACTGTGTCCCCGAAGAACCCCTCATTCGGTCCAGTCTGATCTCCACCCCAAGCTCCGGACTTCGCGGACTGCTGGACTTCCTTCACGCCTAGAATCTCTCTCTCTCTTTCTCTCTCCCCGCCCCGGCTATAAAGCTCCTAACTTTCCTTTAAGGTCCTGCGCAATCCCAAGACCAGCATCACTACCTAGAGCCTTCTCCTCCACGGAGGCTTCACCGGTTACTCCCCCAGGCAAAGCTCTCCGGTCTCCCGTAGAAGCAGCATCCACATTGCTAATAATGTATCACTACGTGACATAGTTCACAGTGTCACTCTTCGTCGTAGTTCATTGTTTTAAGCGTTCCTGTGTTGTTTTCCCAATAAGCCTGCGAGTTTTTGACAGCAGGACTTGGTCTTCCGTTTCTGCGTCTCTCCCCTTGGTGCTGCCCGGGACGCAGACAACACTCGCCTTCCCAGGGCGCTTGCTCCTGAGTCAGCGCTTCCCAATTTGAAGAACAAAGAGATTCATGTTAAAAGGAAAAATTCTCTTATTCTTTGAGATTACACCCCACTTGCTAAAAGTTGGTGATTACTTGGGTGCCAACGGAACAGTAAATTAAAATGCACGATCAAACACTGATCAACATTAAAGTGAAAATACAAAACTTAAACGTCTCAAAAACTCTCAGACTTTCAACAATATATCCCCAACCCCCCTCTCCCGCCCCATCCCTGTTCCTCGCCACCCACTTCCACTATACTCTAAGTCTGAGAGACACTGAGCTAAGTCTTTGAGAGCAGTTAACAAAATATCAAAATAACTCACCCTCGAACGCCTTAGCTCCAGCGATCTCGTTAGGTTAGTCGGCCTTCGCTGAGCAGCGCGGGAGGAGAGCCAGCACGTGCCCGTTGCGTTTTTAGGGGGCGAGAGGTACGTTAGAAAGATCTAGAGCTTTAGATCCTGACTGCTCTGGTGCGGCTTCGGCAGGTCAAGCTTCCCTGCGTTAGGTCGAGCAGCAGGAGGAAAACCATCTGGGGAAGTCGGAATTTCAGAAAAGAGGAGGTGGCCACCGATGCCGCGTGCTGCAGACGGGCTGCGTGCAGGCGAGGAGGTGGGCGGCCCGTGCGGTGCGCCACCCATCCAGACAGTGGCGACAGGAAAGCGGGAAGGAGATGAAACCAGAGTGCAGCAGTAGATTAGGAATGAAACAGGAGGTGAGAAAATAGAACTCATGAGTAGAAGGAAGGGGCAGACGTTGAGGAGGGACAGGGATCAAAGAAAGCCTTTGTTGATTTAGTTTTGGAACAAGAGTGTCCCTGAATGACGGAGGATTCAGGAGCAGTGGTGCGAGCGATAAAACAAGGGTGGCCGGGTGGAACTGGATCAGGGTGCAGGAGCAGGAATCAGCCAGAGGCAGGACGAGGGACCTTCTCTCTCCGGGAAGCAAGTGAAGAGGTGTTTGACCGCACATGGCTGGGCCCTGGGACCACCGGAAACCAGGACTCTCGCCAGGTTGCGCTCAGGTCCTTCCCACACCTGCCTCCTTCTCTCAGCCCCACAGGCTCTCTCTGCTCCTTCAGCCAGGTGGGGAAACAAGGCTGCCATGAACTCCCAAATGTCACATCTCAACAACTGCAGCCGTGGCCCCTCTTGACCCTCCTGGCCCCAAACCCAAAATTCTAGAGAAAAGATCTCACTAGTCCATCTTGACAACTTATGTATTTACTTGTAGATTTTAATTGCATATGTATTACTTTCAATTTTCCAGTTTTCTTTTTTTCAAATAAACTTTATTGTGCATATTTGAAGTTTGCAATATGTTACGGGATACATACAGGTAGCAAAATGGTTACTATACTGAAGCAAATTAATGTTTCTCTCATCCTGAGTATTCAGGAACCCAAGCATGGGTCAATGAACTCCACCTGGGCTGTGGACAGGACGTCCTATGTAAGCACATGCCAGCACCCAGGGGAACACACAGATGGGGTAGTAGGAGGGGTAGTTTTCATTGAAGAGGGGTCTGGTAGACAAAATAACAGGTGTCCATAGAGAGGCACAGTTTGGAGGAAAGTTTAGAAAGTTTGAGAGGTTCATATCCCAAGTTGTTTTTTGCTTGTTCGGTTGTTTTTTGTTGTTGTTGCTCTTGGTGAAGTTACAGTCTCCACCATGAATCGGGGGTGGATGTTGATATGGGCTATAGAAGGTTTGGGACTCTACCAGGTGGAATGAGAAAGCCAAAGGAAGGACTGAGCAATGCTGAGAAATATCTGAGGGTAGAAAGCATAATTGTGTCGTGGGGTCAACCCAGATTTATTCACTGAACAACCATTATTGATGACGATCTCTGGTATCACCTGGCATCATGGACACAGCAGAATAAAAACTTGTAGTGGGGCTGATCCAAGGTTGGAGGGTGGAAATACAGATGCTTTGGGGGAAGGGCTGCTGCACGGAGAGAGTAGTCCGCAGAAGGGGACAGGTGAGCACAGGGACGAGGGCAGAGGAGCCATCAGGAGACGGCTGACAACCGGTTGTGTCTCAGCGGTGTCTCTTATGACACCCACAGGAGACGACCCCTCAGGCAGGAAGCACACATCCTGGTTTGCTCAGGAAAATTCCATGAAATTATCAACAGTGGCGCCTCTTTTTGTCATTGAGAGGTCCCAGTTTGGAGGCTGAATCATGTGGTCAGCCACACAATGCCAGGTGTGAAGTGACTGACGAAAATGGCCCCTCAGGATGTCACTGCTTTGTGCGCTGTAGCCCCAGACCCAACAGGCTGGAAGGAGCACACCCCGGCAGCCGCCTGCTCCCTCCTCTGGGACCCACCACGGAAATGGAGACCCCTCAAAGTCTCAGTGCCTGCAGCTCTGGGAGCAAAAGAGAAGGATCAGAGACCAGAAACAAAGCTACCCTGGCCTGGCCAGATGACTCACAGTAGGGAGAGGCCACGTACGACTGAGGTGGAAGGGAATGGCTCCATTCCTTGTTGGCAGCAGGCGAGCAAACACCGCCCGTACCCAAACCGGACTCCCTGAGGCCATCTGTTACGCCCAGGGTGCCCCAGGGCACGAAGTCGCAGAAACCACATGCAGGTTCTGACCACACGCTTCAGCTTTTCTTGGCACGAAAAAGGCAAGGGCCATGCCCCGACGGTCTTCTTGTCCCTCACGGCGAAGACCGATGACGTCTGGCCCAAAGCGGATTCTCAGTGCATACTCACACGAGGGGAGGGACGTCCTCTTCAGAACACACTGGAGCTCTTCTGTCTCAGATGCCTCAGTTGGTGACCCCGGACCTGGTCTGGGACCTAAATGTGCAGCAGCATCCCTCAGGAGTTGCGGCAGGGGACAGGGGAGAAGGAGCTGGGGCGGAATTCTTCCCCGACCCCAGCTGGCGATCAGCTTATGCCCTAAAGCAGGATTAATAACCAGGGTAATTTTATCCCAGGCAGAATGTAGCTACAGATGTGGGCTTATGGGTGAAACAGCTAATCCTTTCTACATTTGGCTCGCTTATGAAATACGATGCCAGGGGTTGTCCAAGCGCCACTTCCGCCCGGCCCGGTGCGGGGTGCCCGGCTCGTGGGCGGACGGGCAGCTATGGGTGGACTGTCCGGGTTGCGGCCTGCGGGGTGGGCTGACTTCTCACCCGACTGAGGATGGAGGGAAAGGAAAGTAGCCCGTGCGTGCGTGTGCGTGAGTGCGTGCGTGCGCGCGCTGGCGGGTGCGGATGGGGAGGGTGCACTCGAAGGGAAATGCCAGGTGTCGGGGTGGGTGGGTGCACAGAGAGGCTGGGAGAAAAGACACTCCATTGGAAAAATCTAAGGTTCATTGCAACCCCGCTCCCCAAAGGCTCGAGGGTTGGGGAGGCTGAGGAAGGGCGCACCTGGGCGTGCACGTGGCCCGGATCGGAGCCAGCAGGCCCCCAGGGCTTTGCAGGTGAGTAACAGCTGGGGGCTCCACGCCGGGAGACCGAGTAAGAGCGGCTGGAGCGGAGGTGAAAGGGTTCCCAGGCCGCCGGCCACGCGCTTGCAGTTTCCCCGGAGCCGTCCCGGGGCGGGTAACCGAGACGGAGCGCTGGGGTCTGGGAGCGGGTTTGCTGCGGGGGAGGCACCGGGGAACCGGGCGGCTTGGGGAGCGGGCGGGGCCGGGCCCCTGGGGGAGAACTCGGGAAGGGGTGTGGCCCCGCCGGCCCCGCCCACCACAAGCACCGCCCCGCGCTCGTCTCCACCCCCTCCTGCGGGGCGTGGCGGCCGCGCGGCTCGTCCCAGGGGTGCTGGGTGGTCGCGCCCCTCACACCCGGGGGGCCGGGCTCGGCCGGGCCCCCCGT
Source organism: Indri indri (assembly GCA_004363605.1). Taxonomy (NCBI): domain Eukaryota; kingdom Metazoa; phylum Chordata; class Mammalia; order Primates; family Indriidae; genus Indri; species Indri indri. The sequence continues at coordinate 30,067 of RJWJ010006985.1, read as the reverse complement.
CCCCGCCCGCCACCCCTAGGCGAGCGGCAGGAGCAGGGATGTTGAAGCCACGCTCCGGCGCCCGCCGCGGGGCTTCCGCAGCCGCCCGCGGGTTCCGGGAGTCGCTGACAGGAACAGCGCCCACGAGCAGCCGCTCCCGCACCGAGACGCCGCGAGACTGGGCCCGGCGGGCGGGGAGAGGAACACCGACCGGGGCTTCCACAGAGTCGTCTCCATCGCTCGCCTCCCGTTGCCCTTTCTTCGTGTCCCTAATTAAAGTCCCCGCCCGAAGCCCCTTCTCCCGCCGCCCCGTGGGGGTTGGGAAGGCTCCATCGCCATGGCAACGAGCCTTCCCGCGGGAACGCGGAGCTCCTGGAGACGGCGCGCGCTGGGAAAGGGCCGGCTGGGGGTGGGGTGGTCTGCAGGGGGCTGGGGGGCCTGACGGCGACCCCAGGCTGCACCCCGGCCCTGCGCCTCTGAGCCAGACGGGGCCACGCGTGCCGGCCACGTGACGCGACGCCGGGGCGGCCAGCTGGCGGCCGCGTTTGCGGACTGGCTCGATCAGCCCCGCCGAGCACCGGCCTGGCTGGGTGGGACGGTTGCCTTCCGTGGTTCTGTTCCAGCCTCCCTTAGGTGGTGAAACCAACAGTTCCTGCTGGGAGAACAGGAGTTTGAACTGTGGAATTCAGTTCTCTGTGGCTGAGGCCATTGACTTCTTTTTACAGATTTTTTCAAGTTTTAAACGGTGTTTTAAAATCATGAATTATATTTTTTCCCATTCAGAAAGGCATAAGGAAGGAAAGGAAAATGATCCATAGCCCCCAGTTCTACCCAAAGACAACCATTGTTAACATTTTGTTGTCATCCTTCCAGATTCTTTCTGTGCACACGGACACGTATTTACAAAAGTAGATTATGCTGCACGTGATGTTCCGTATTTTCTCTTAATTTTCCCTAGACATAGAAGGATGTAGAAAAATCTACGTCATTATTTCTAATGGCAACATGGGATATACCGTAATTTATTAACTGAATTGCTATTGTTGGAAATTTAAGTTGCTTCCCGTTTTACTCTTCTACATAGTGATACACATCCCTAGACAGACATTTTAGCATACTCTGTTAGTTTGCTTAAGGTAAACTTCTAGAAGTAGAATTTCTGGGTCAAATGGTATCATGCACATTTCTATATTATGGGTCTGTGGATTTTTTAGGAGCCAGTGGCTTTGTTTCCTTCTCCATTGGTATTGGAAATAAAAAGGGAAAGATCTATGATATATGGTGACTTCGTCCAGATTTCCCCCTAAAGAAAATCTGAAACAAGAATTTGGGCGCGAGTAGTATTTCTCCTATGTGATCCAGAAAGAGTTCCGAGGTGAGCAATAAAAGATGCAGAACCGAGTGGGTTAGTGCTTGGGGCAGTGCTTCTGGAGAGCCTCTGGGAGACCACCAGAGCATTCCTCACAATTGTCTCCCAATAGTGTCTGCAGGACATTACCTCTGCCGATCTTCTTACTTTCCCCCGTTATTTGGAAGATGTCTGCACGTAAGTTTCGAGGGATATGACTGCAGCACCTATAGCTTCAGCTACAAATGAGTTATTAATCCTGTCCCCTGGACCCAAGCCAAGGGGTGAGCTTAATGCAGGACGAAATTGCATACTGGGTTAAGGTTTCCCTCAGTCCCTCCACCCTCCCTCCCTGTTCCCTAAACCATCTCTTGGTGCCAGCCCTGGCTGCTCTCAAGGCACAGCAAAGAGGTGGCTGGTCTTCTCAACAAGTCAGTGTGAGAGACAGTCAGCTGCCCTTCAGGCACATTAACATTTTAAGACCGACGCCAAAGGGGAGAATAATCCTTAACCAAAGGAAGTGATGGTGATGCTACTGTTCCAGGCAGGGTGGCAGCTGGATGTGTTTTGGGCGGGAGCATCCGAGCCTGAGGTTGGTCCAGCAGCGGAATTCTGTGTATCCTTTCCCGAGCGGCAGCAGGTGAGAGGATGGAGGCAGAGGCTGGGCGGGAGGGGAGAGCCTGGCGCCTCAGTTCCCTGGCAGGGATGGCACTTGCTGGCCTGTGCATTTTAGAAAATAGCCTGGAAAGTGGACGTGGGACCAGGTCTGTGGCTGGAGGGAAGGGGAAAGAAGTGAGCCTGAGATCGGCATGGGTTGGGTTTTTAAAAGAAGAGGAACTAGTGGGAGAAGAATGAAGAAGGACCTCAGCTGGCTTTGGGCTCAGCGAGGCACTTTCAAGAGGGTCATAATTACAGCCACGGGTAACCTCTCTCCTTCCTCCACTCTTGGCTTTCTGCCTTCCCTCTGGCCATTCCTACTCAGTCTTCATTCAGGGTCCACTTTTGTCCTGCCCACCCTATAAATGCTGATGCCACTTAGAGTTCTGTGCTGCACCTTTGGCGGAAGTTAGGGCAATGGGAGGACTCTTGGGGCAGACATTTATTCCTTTAGCCTGTGTGTGCTCTGGGTGTCTTCATATTCAAAAGCTAGTGTCCCCACATAGGTTGTAAGCTGCTTGAGCATGATGGCTTTGGCTTTTTCTTCCCTGGTTAGGCACATTCTGTGACTGTCATACACTGGCTGAACTGACCACTGTAGCAGTTTCTCCACCAGTATGAGATCAGCCCAGTCCTGCAGCTCCTTCGGTACATAATTCTTCTCCCTTAGCAGGCCGAGCACTTTCCACATGGGTCACCCTGGACTTAGCCCTAGTTACTGGTCTGGTGGCCAGGGAGAAGGAGGAAAGGAAGGGAGAAGATTCTAAGAGACCAAACGTTGTTCTGTAGGGCATCTGTGTAATCCGAGGCGTCTGCATAGCGTTCAGTAAGGGAAGGCTGCTGTCCTCTAGCGAGGTGGAGTGAGTCACTTCTGAAAACCCAGAATGTGCAGGGGAACTTAAGGGACTTGAAGGTTCTCAAGTGCATCTACTCAGTAAGCCCCACTCCACATCTCGGTCCCACCCAGCCCGTCTCCATCTGTATTGGGCCCCAACTTTAATATGAGAGCTTTGCTTTTCTGAAGGTCTTGAGTTGGGTTCTCGGCTTGCTCTTCGACTCTGGCTACAGGAGGCGTTTTCCATGTGTTGTTTAACACGGCCAAGGAAGCCTCTGGCTCTTACGCTTTGCTTTGAACTGAACCGATTGGAGCCTGTCATTTTCTCTCTGCAGCGCATCAGTGGTGCTTGGCCACCGCCGTCAATCCTGCAGTTCTCATGATGGTATTTGCCCCTTGCCTCCCACGTGCAAGAGCTACTGCACAAACCAGTGCCTTGCCTTTAGCCTGTGTCACCTGTCAGCTCACCGCAGGTGGAATTCTCAGCAACTGCACCGCTACCTTGGCCCAAGGCCTTTCCGTGTCCGACTCTGCCTTGAACAGTGGGGCCCGCGTTGCCGCTAGCTGGCGAGCGATCGACTTCAGTCTCATCTTGCGAATTTTCTCTGAAGAGTGTTCCTGGCACCAACTGCCTTAGGGTGGGTTTCCTAGAAGCGGAGTCTGAGACAGGGATTGGGGTGCCTGTGATTTACTGAGGGACTGCGCTCAGGAGACAGGGAGTGAAGGAAGGAGGATGGGCAGGGGGACAAACCTAAGCAGGGAGGTGATCCCTCGGGGAGCCCTGGGGTGCCGTGAAGCAGTCTGGAAGCCAAGGAGCCCGGCCTTTGCACCCTCCTTCCAGCTGGGCATTAGCTGCAGGTTTCTGGGGTGGGGGTGGGAGTGTAACCTCCTGTGTGAGCCACCTCCTGGCTCCTGCTTGGCTGAGGGCAATGCCCTGGTAGTTGGCAGAGGGGTGTCCTGGCCTGTAAAGTGGTCTGGGCAGGGCACCAAGTGCTCCTAAGATTATTTCATTAAATACCACTTCAATCCACCAGTTGCTTAAGATAGAAACCTAGGGACGATTTTTGTCTCTCCTTTTCTTCAACCCTCGGTCCAATCTAATCTCCAAAATATGTATTCAGTCTCCTAATTATTCCATTCACTTTTTTTCTATTCTCTTAGTCACTGTCCAAGGTGACATCACCACCCTCTATTGTCTTATTACTGCAATGGCCCCAAACTAACTGGCCTCTGGTTTATAGTCTACAAGGCAGCCAAAGTCATCTTTCTAAAAATCCCCATTTTCGTGACATTCCTTTATTAACCCCTCAGCAACTCTCCTTTGCTCTTATGATCATTTAAAACTCTTCTATTGGGCTTAAAAGATCCCGCATGACTTTGGTCCTGCTCATGGTTCCTGGCTCCTCTCTGATGACTCGCAGACTCCCGTAGCTGGACCAAATGGGCTTCATTCAGTTATTCGAATATGGTCAACCTTCTCTTGACTCGATGTCTTTGCACATATTTTTCCTCTGCCTGCAACACCTTAACCACCTCTGATTGCCCCTCATTCACCTTTAAGTATCTGCATAGTTGCAACTTGCCCCTGAGAAGCGCTTTTCACTCCCAGCCTCTCGACTCCATGGACCCCACACTTCGTCATCTCTGTCATCATGTGGTGTCATCACTGCCCTTCTGGTTGCCTGTATCCCCCCGCCAGAGTGCTATTTCCTCACCCTCCTTCTCTTTCCCACTCCTTTCATCTCCCCCTCTGCCCATTTTTGAAGGCAAGTTTCTTTACATTCTCTCTCCTCTTGTAGTTTGGCAGTAATATATCTCGTTTCTACTCTTTAATGGTTTAGCATGAATTTGCTGCTTAACCTAAATTCTAAGCTTTGCGATAGCAGGGCTGGTGCTTGCGTTAGTTTCTGGTGTGTGGATGGAGCTTAATAGATGTTTATTATATGAACTAATAAATGAATTAAAAATCTCATTTTTTCTGTTCCCTGCTGTTCTAGGTGCCAGTACCTGCAACTTTGCCTTGCATATGCTGAATGCTTAATAAATATTTGCTGAATTCAACAATGAACTTAGCTTTTTCTTTCCGTTTGCATGACAGCTGTCATGTCTGATTCAGGTTCTCAGCACCTGTGTCCAGTGTCCTGTAGCCAAGAGTGACATCAGCAAAATGGCAGACTAGGGGGCTCTAAGTTCTCATTTACCCATAGATACATCATAAAAAACAAAAAACAAAAGCAAATATAAAACCCCAGAAGCTGTCCTAACCAACTTTGCAGGAGTTCTGGAAAACAATCAGAGGTTTACAGCAACTAACCAAATATACAATCAAGTAAGAGCTATCTTCAAAATGGAAGGAAAGTTTTGTGGAGTTTTTACTCACCATTCCCCCGTGCCTCCCACTACACCCAGCATAGTGGTGGTTTTGGTCTTAAGCAGGCAGCTCAGTTCCCAATTACCCCCCTGAACTGGAGGGAGCAAAGATCTTATTTACAAATTATTGTGCACATCTGTTCTAAGCTGTCTGGGGACACTTGAAGGACTGATGTAATGTGCTAGTCTCTGTTCTGCATAACTCAGAAGGCACATGGGAAATCAGCAATGGCTGCTCGGAAAAGCCACAAGGCAATCACAAAGCCAGAGATGCCTGGGGCAAGAGATTCTCGGTGGAGACATACAGTGGACAATCTAAGGCCTGGAGAAGAAACTGGGGTTAGACTCTTCAGGAGATTACAATATTCAAAAGCAGTCATGTATACAGGAGAATTTACAAACTCACGCACGTGCCCAGGCAAGATAATATGCTCAGAAACATCCTGGAAGACATTAAGCTGTTATGTTGGGCTGATCCCTGGGCTCAAAGCAAGCCTCAGTGGTGCAGAGTGGATCTAGCACAGAGCTAATCTGCAAAGACTGGAAGAGGCAGCTCTTCTCTCATTTCCGTTTCTTTTTGGCGGCTGCTTTTTATTTGTTTCAGCTCCCAGCATTTTAGGAAATATTTGTTAAGGCATTATTTGAATATAAGCTAAAGCATAGAAACTTCAGAGACCACATATGACAAGTCATAGTCTATGCAAAAATTGTTTGAAAAAGTCTCAAAACAAGTTTACAACTACGGTCTTCAACAACAGCCAGAAAGAAAGAAGGAAAGAAAGAAAAGGGAAGGGGAGGGCAGGAGAGGGGAGGGGAGGGAAGGGAAGGGAAGGGAAGGGGACCCGAGCAAATCCTAGGGAAGGGGGAAAATTCAATTTCCAGAGTTACCATATTATAATAATCAAATGCCAAATTTTCATCAGCAAAAGAAACTCACAAGGCATACAAAGAAACAAGAACACATGATTCATTCAAAGGAACAACATAATTGAAAGAAGCTGTGCTCGAAGAAGCCTAGGCTTCAGAAGCACTAGACAAAGACTTTAAAACAACTGTCTTAAATATGGCCAAAAAGCTAAGCCAGAACATGGACAAAGAACTAAACAAAATCAGAAAAATGATAATATGAACAAAACGAGAATCTCAAAAAAAGAGTTAGAAATTATAAAAAAGAATCCGAAATTCTGGAGCTTAAAAATGCAATAACTGAAATAAAAAATTTACTAGAGGAGTGCAACAGCAGATTGGAGCAGGCAGAAGAAAGATCCGGCAAACTTAAAGATAGGACAATTGAAAGAACAGAGTCTGAGGAACAGGACAAAAAAATGAAGAAGGCTGGGCACAGTGGCTAATGCCTGTAATCCTAGCAATTTGGAAGGCTGAGGCTGGAGGACCACTTGAGGACAGGAGTTCAAGACCAGCCTGGGGAACAAAGTGAGACCCCGTCTCTACAAAAAATAGAAAAATTAGCCAGGCATGGTGGCGCACACCTGTAGTCTCAGCTACTCAGGAGGCTGAGGCAGGAGGATTGCTTGAGCCCAGGACCTTGAGGTTGTAGTGAGCTATGATGATACCACTGCATTCCAGTATGGGTGACAGAGCAGGCAAGACCCTGCCTAAAAAAAAAAATGAAGAAAAGTGATCAGAACAGAAGGGACTTGTGGGACACTTTTAAGTGGCCCACCTATACATCTCCAGAAGGAGAAGAGAAAGGGAATGGGTCAGAGAGATTATTTGGGGAAATAGTGGCTGAAAACTTCCCAAATTTGAGGAAAGGCATGAATTTATAAATTCAGGAAGTTAAACAAACTCCAGGAAGAGTAAGCCTAAAGGGACTCACATCAAGACACATTATAATAGAACTGTCAAAAGCCAGTGACCAAGAGAGAATCTTGAAAGTAGCAAGAGAAAAGTGACATCACATACAGCGATCCTCAATAAGGCTATCAGCCGATTTCTCATTAGAAGCCATAGAAGGCAAAAGGTTATGGTGTAATTTATTTAAAGTACTGAAAGAAAAAAAAAAAACCCTGTCAAACATGAATTCTATATATGGCAAAACTATCTCTCGAAAATGAGGGAGAAATTAAAATATTCCCAGATACATAAAAGATGAGGAAGTTCTTTGCCACTAGACCTGCTCAATGAGAAAGTCTAGATGGAGTCCTTCAGGTTGAAATAAAAGAAGTCTAGCCAGTAGTTCAAAAAATATGATGTCTCTGGTAAAGGCAAATATATGAGCAAACTTAAAAGCAAATATTATTGCAATTTTTATTTGTAACCTCATTTTTTATTTTTCTGCAGGATTTAAAAGAAAAATGCATAAAATAATTATAAATCTGTTATTGGGCACTAAATGTACAAAGCCGTAATTTTTTACATCAATACCATGGGGAGGATGGAGCTGTGTAGGATTACTTTTTGTATGTGATTAAAGTTAAGTAGGTATCAATTCAAATTAGATTGTTATACCTATTTGTAATCTGATTCCAACTTACCCTTCTAGAATCACCCTCCACTGAAGCCAGCTAATGCCCCAAACAGACACTGCTATGTTGCTTTCCCTCTTCTCCTAGCCTGTCTCAATCCTTATCCAGCCTCCTAGGGCAATCTTGAACTCCATCTCTTTCTGGAAGCTCTCCCTAAACTTCCTAATGCTGACAAGTCATTTCTTTCCCTGAACAGCAAAATCATAGTCTGTCTTTGCCACCATGGTTTAGTTCCTAGTGTAGCCTTCTGGCTGGAGTGTGACCACCAGGCCCTGTGCATTTGCATTTCCCATGCTTCTAGCACTGCATATGTGCGATCCACCTGTCCATGCCATGTGGCCTTCCAGGGAATGTTTTTTCAGTGGTATTCCTTGGAAGGTCCCTCCTGGAAGTAGCTGGAGCCAGCATAACCATCTTCTTAAAAGAAAAAGCTGGGGCACCGGACCATAGTGTGAAGGTGTGACTAGGGGCCCAGGACAGTGACCCCTCCAGCCAGGGCCTGAGTCTTTTTCATCCTGGATTCCCACTGCCCAGCTGCAGCCTGGACCACACGGTGCCCACTGAAGCTGGTTGCCTGAAACGTGTTTCCAGGAGTAGATCTGCTCATGGCCACCTGTGTCATTTAGGACAAATCACTTCTACTCCCTAGACCTTAGTTTTTGCAAAATTTTCAAAATGAGGAACTAGAGTAGATGATGATGAATGTCTCTTGAGCTCTAAGGGTCTATGCTTCTTTGCATGAGAAAAAGGCCAAGGCCTTCATCTACCCTGGCACCTCCCTTTACTTAAGCCAGCAGGCCCTGAGCAGGGCTGGGGGAAGGTGGGCTCTGGGGGCCTTACCAACTGTTGCTTAGCTACGGGCTCTGGCCCAGCAATATCTTCTCCTCACTGGACCCTACCTCTCTTTTCCCTACTGTGATCTTTTCCTAAAATTCTATACAAGTATTTTTGTGACCATTGCTCAAAAACAAATTCTAAAGACTCTGTGCTGGAGAGATTTTAGGGTGGCCTCTGTGACCACCTCCTGGAAACCATGACTTTGTATAACCCCCTGAGCCTGAGCAGAACCTATGACTTGCTCCTATCTGGTAGAATATGATGAAGGTAATGGGATGTCACTCTCCTGATTAGTTACATTATACAAGGCTCTCTTAGCAGACTGGTGCTAGAGACTCCCCTTGACAGCTTAATGAAAGATACAGCCATATTGGAGAAGTCTACATGTCAAGGACCTGCAGGCACCTCAGGGACACAAAGGAGGCCTCCAGCCAATAGCTGGCAAACAGCTGGGGCCACCACATTTCCATCAGAACTCACACGGAAGTGAATCCTGCCAGCAGCCTGAATGAGCCTGGAAGTGGACTCTTCCCCATTCGAGCCTCCGGATGACGATGCGGCTTGGCTGGCACCTTGATCGCAACCTTGTGAGACTCTGAACAGAGGACTCAGACTCCTGACCCACAGAAACTGTGAGATAATAAATCCATGCTGCTGTAAGCCATTAAGTTAGTGGTGATCTCTTATGAAACATAGAAAACTAACACAGACTGGGTTCAGCCAATGAACAGTAGCTGAGAAGTAGAATGAATGTCCTTAAAGGAGTCTGACTGCTCTCTCCAGCCTTCACCTTGGAACCCAGAGCCCTGAGCAGTTGGGTTGCAACAGGCCATGTCTGCAAGGCGTTTGCTTTCTCATCATGAACTGACTATCTAAAATTCAAGAAGGGTGAACTGTACTGATGGGTGGAGTTCAGCGTGGCAGCTGCTGGTACAATGGGATGTGACAGGGCTCCAGATTTGGTCCTCTCTTGCCTTCTAGAAACACACTCGGGCCCTGGCTTTCCAATGGAGTCTCTGGGGGTGATGCTGTTAAGGGACATTCTTAATCCCAGCAACCTAGATTAGCTGGGAGAGGGGAAGGCAGGAGAGGAAAAGAGGCCAGTCTCAAATGTGATGAAACCAAATAAAAAATACATCACAGTAAGTTATGTCTTAATACTTTCAAGCAATTAAAAGATGAACCAATGGTTAATGATTCTTGTTAGACTTGCTTTTATAATTAGACAAGCATGCTTTGCAATTAGTAGATTAATTGCTAATATTCAAATGAGAGTTTGAAGATTTTAGTTTTTTAAAAAAATAGACTAAACACGATCACACTCTTTATGCTATTAGTTTGTGTTTTGAGAGAGAGACAGATGGCGCAACTACACCAGCACAGCCCCTGTTTAGTCCCCAAAGTCAAATGAGCTGCATACAAATTGTGGAACTTTTGCTCTATGCTCAAAGGGCTGGCCAACCGGAACCCCGTTTTGCTGTGCAGGCGCCTCCGTGAAACTGCCAGCGGGAGCAGAGGAGGGAAGGGCACGTCTGCAGCTCCTACACCTGCCTGCTTTCCGCCTGGGCAGGAGGAAAGGAGCTGCCCCGCGTCTCCCCGCTCCACCGGGCTGCCTGCCTTTGTGGAATTTAACATTCGTCTTTCTTCCCTTGGAAAACCCCCAAAGAACAGCCCTGGAGTCCACGTGAGGTGGGCATAGGACTCTGAGGGGACCAAATGGGCGTTGGGTCAATCAGATTCATTCTGGAGAATTTCCAGGTTTGACGCTGACTCATGTCCCTCAGAAAATGTTGGCCACTGGAGAAATGAGGTAAGGTGGGGTATGCACTTCTGGGTTCTGGGCCTTTGCTCGTGTGACTGGTGAAAATGCTCCCTTTCTCTCCCTCTCCCGCCGCTCCAGAAACTGCTGAGGCCCTGGACGGTGCCCCAGGTGGTCGCTCTTGAGGAGGGAGCAACTTTCCCCTCCCACATCGCCTCAGTGCCTGTCCCTGAAAGAGGGTCCACCCCTTGCAGATCACAGGGTGAAACTGCAGCCTCGGGGCTTAACATAAAGGAGCTAAAACTCAGTTTTTGGCAAAACTCACTGCAGACACCGCCTTTCCTTCCAGAAAGCCTTGCCACGGGGGCTAAGGAGTGAACTGCTCACAGGGAGGGAGGGGCGGAAAGCGGGGCAGGCCCCGAGCAGGCCCCTGGGCCCGTCTGGACACCGCCTGGAGGGCAGGGTGGCAGTTCACGCCAGAGCTGTTCCTCCTGCGGGGCTGTCCTTGGCCCCGTGCGTGCCTGAGATCACCAGCCCTCTCTTCCAGGACGCCCCAGGCTGGGACCCAAGGCAGCACAGCGCAGGGCCACGCACCAACCGAGAACCCCGCATCTGAGGCCCGGACCGCCACCCTCTCGCTGCTGCCCTCTGATATTTCAGGTTCCTGGGTGTGTTCCCATCTGTCCCTGGGGGTGGTATCATGGCAGAAATCTCTGATGACCAGGAAGGAGTCTGATTTTTCTGTTTCTTATATTAGTATTAGGTAGGATTTATCTGGCTGTGTGTCATAAATCCAAATAACTGGATTACACAAGATAGTTTCTTTCTACTGTAAAAGTCTAGATGAAAGTATTCGGTGGCACAATGGCTCTGTGGTCATCCCCAAAGCAAGCTCTCCAGGCTGCCTGCTCAGCAGCCCGGCAGGTTTCCAGCCTCACGTCCACACCCCCGAGCAGGAGGGGGCAAGTGGGAAGGAAAGACTCGCCTTCCTTTACCAGACCTTCTCTGCCTGGGCAGGGAGGTGAGAAATGCAGCCACAGACCCAGCCAAATACCGAGAGGACTGTCCCTGTGCAGGAGGGCGTGAATGAGCACCAAGGGGACAGCAATCAGCCTCTGCCACATTTTTTTCATTAAACTTTTGTACTATATTAATTTTTTAAATTTCAAAATGCTTGCTTAAGACATGTCAAGCCATATGAAGATACGCCCTCCCCAGGGGACTAATATTAACAGTCAGATGTGTATTCTTCTGTGCCTTTCTTGAGAGTCATTCAAAAACATGCAAACTTTTCTGCCTTCCCACCCACTTTTAATTTTTTTCAACAGAAATGAAATCATTCTATATACAGTATTTTCTGCTTGTTTCCAATACTTAGTGAACCTGTTTATATGTGTCTCCAGCCTGTTCTTTTTAATAATTGCATAAGATCTCATAGCACAGCATGGATTTCATGCATGGATGTACTGTGTTTTTGTCTACCGTTCCTCAATTGAGTATATAAGTTATTTCCTTTTTTGTCACCATAGCCAATGTTGCACTAAACAGTCTAGCACACATAGCCTTAGGTGTTCCTTTCTGTAGGGTACTAAATCAAAGGATATGTACAGTTTCAACTGCAGTAGATTTCGGGAGGTAACTTTCTGAAAAGATTGTCATTGGCGGCAAATGGGAATGGCCGAGTGGCCCTTGGCAGCTGTCCCCTGCTGCTGGAAGGAAGAAGAGAAAGGCGCAGGAGGGGTGCAGGGAAGACGTCAAGAGTTCCAGGAACGCTCTTCCTGGTTTAGCAGCCGAGGAAGTGCTTAATCCTCAGCTTTCAGAGAGGGAAACAACGACAGCATCTCGCCCTTGGCTGCCTAAGCAGCAGATGCAATCACAGGGCCTGAGGCAGGGCCGGGCCTGCCCTGGGGAGGCTGGAATGAAGATTAATTGGGCTGAGCAGAATGGACGTGACCTCAACTCACCACACAGTGCAGGGCCAGGCTGGGGGCCCGGGGGGCGAGCGGAGCAGAGCCACCAGCCCCGATTGGCGGAGCTTTGCCTTCTTGTCCAAATGCCCAGTCCCTGTTGTCCACACCAGGAAACCGAGGCCCAGGGATCTGGGGGCCTCGGCCAAGTTCGCCGGGGAACTTTGGGGCAGAGTCTGGGGCTAGGACCCAGTTCCCGTTCCCATCGCTGGTGGTCTTGTCCTTGGACGGCATCTGCGGGCTTTGGGGCTTGAGGTGGCCTGCGCTCCTTCCAGCTTGCAGCCTGGGGAAGGCGGCGGGGTGGCCGCACAGCTTGTCACGTGTGGGTGTATGCAGGTGGGGGCCACAGCCAGGTAGGGGCGCAGGTGCCGCTCCCTCTCTCTCCTCATCTTCCTCCTCTTCTTCCTGGGGCCCTGGGCACACCCAGCAGTCGGGCAGGTCTTGGCAACAAACAAGACCCGGCCCCCAGCTGCTCAAGGCAGGGAGGGGAGCTGGCATTTCCTGCCCCTCTTGCACCAACCCAGCAGGGAAAGGGGCTGACGCTGGGGAAGGCAGGCCAATTCCTTGCAGGGTGCCCTGCTTTCATGTTGGGGTGTCCCGCCTGGGGGCGAGCAGGGGCAGTGCCCAAGAGCTCAGGTGAGCCCCAGGCAGCCATGGCCCCCGCAGAATTCGCTTCCCCAAGCCCAGATTCCTGCTCCTGGAAGGATGCAGCCCCTGCCCCCACCTCACCCCCACCCGACACCATGTAATTGCGTCTGGGGTGCAGGACAGTAAGCAACCCCTGACCGAGCAATTTTACTCACAGCCAACAAGAGTAAATGACCCACACGGCTGGAGAGAGGAGGGCGGTTTCTTCCATCTCCATAGATCCTGCGTATCCACGTCTCCCAGTGACGTAACAGCTGTCACTGTCCACAGACGAATCCATTATCAACTCTGAACGATTGTAGTTCGGGAAGCCGCCTTCCTCATCTGGGCCGTCAGCACTAGCCGCGGGTACCATGAGGATGCCCAGCTGCTCTGGGCCCACCCTGCAGAGCCCCCAACACACCCTGTTTGTTAGCAAGTGGCTTTTCCCGTGTGGGGACACCCCTTTCCATCACCCTTCCCTTCCTTACTCAGGAGCTTATGTTTAGCTGTCGTTTTGCTCGTGTTTGGGGAAGCGCTACCTTCATGCGCATCAGGGTGAAGACAGAGGCCAAAAGCTGTTAGACGTTTGCTCAGCAGCTCAGGAAGCTCCTGCATCCAAGGATGCTTCTGGGTTTGGAGAAGGAGGGACATCCCGGGGTTGTTCCAGGGCAAGGGCGGCAGCTGTCTTGTACTTTCAGACAATCGGATGTGAGCTCTTTGCGGGGCAGGTACCGACTGCACGTGTGTATACCTGAATCCCCAGCGCCTGTGCAGCGCCGGGCCCAGAGAACGTGCTAGAGGAATATGACGGGGCAAATGCAGACAGACCCTGGACTTGCAGAGAGGCCACAGGGCAGGAGTGACTGCCACCAAGAGACCACTGCCTTTTTGTGGCAAGGATGGCCACAGCTCAGGCAGAAGGGACCCCCATGGCACTGCCTGGGCCCCTGGAGCAGGCTTTTGGAGGACGAGGCCCCTTCCCTGCGGGCGGGCTTGCCCATGGCTTTCCAGGGCTGGGTCACACTGGACAAGGCAGCTGCAGGTTACACCAGGTGACAGGGAGCAGGGGAGGCTGTGCCCAGTGAAGGCCCCGTGCTCTGGGGCAAGGGGCTGGGAGCCCTGTGCCCTAGATGCTCTCTGGGGCTCTTTGTTTCTGTCCTGCCCCATCTGCTCCAGCAATTTAAATCCACCGGCCCTAGCAACCGTTGCCAAGATAAACAAACAGCAGAGGAGGCCTGCACCATGCTTATTCTCTCCTTGGGGGGCCCTGAGGGGGACGCATGGGCCCCACAGAAGGGTCTCTGGGTGGAGGTCGGGTGCCCACCGAGGGCTCCTGGGGCTTCTGTGTGCTACAGAGATGAGCGCGACCGTTTTTCATCTGTAATTAAATTGTGCTAATTTCATTCTGCAGCACAGAGCTGGAGAATCAGGGTTCTCGAAAAGTGTTATTATCTCATCCCATTCTGTGTAAATGTCATCATGGCGCAGCTGGAACGGGAAGAAAGGAGATTTCTGAGATGTTCCCAGTCGCCTAAATGGGCTGCGTTCTGTTCCCTCCGCATTAAAGTCAGGCTAACGCCAAGGCCTCCAGGAGCCGATGCAGGTGATATGATCATGCCGCAGATAGACGGGGAAGGCTTGTTTCTGGATAAATCTACGAACCGAGTGAGGAAGGCTAAGGGATCAGAGAAGCGCGAGCCCTCCGGGGTTCTTGGCTCACAAACTGCCTCAGATACTCACCTTTCTGGGTTTGCCCCAGAGGAGAAATGACAGAGAAATGAAGGAAAAACTCAGGCAGCCAAGTCCCCTTTTAGTCACTGTCCCCGAGTGGTTCTGTGATGGTGAACAGCTCTCGGAGACATGGCTGGAAAAACGATCAGTGAATGAGAAAGAATGACCTCAGAACTCCTTTCGAGACTGGGGTGCGAGACACAAACCAAACTCCTCAACTCTTCGAACACGTTATGAGGAAAAGGCCATAAACACAGAAGCAAGAGGGAGCGTCTCCCTCCAGAGGGATCTGAGCTTTCTGGGCCTCGCGGCCCTCGCAGCCCTGGTGTGTAGGACACGGCCAGGCGGCTCGGCCTCCCTTGCTCCCTCCTTTGACCTCGGTTGACCTTGGTCTCCATCTGCCCACGAGTCTCCCGCTCCTCCACCTGAACAACTCGCTGACTTCTGTCTTCACGGAGGGCCTGGCTGCTGCGTGGCCTCCTGAGGGCCAGCAGTGTGGCCTGGACTGGGCTGCCCGGAGGGACGGATGGCGGTGCCACCTCGGCCAGAGCTCAGCCCTCCCAGCCACCAGACCACAGCCGTGGCCTCCCCGCTGCCTCTGTCTCCCGGTTTCTCTGCCCTCCAGCTCTGCACGTGGCTGCTTCACCGCCGTGCGGGGGATTTGGAGGTTCCCTTGGTGACCACCTTGCCGTGAGAGACAGCAAAGCTGCGCTCCAGCGTGTCTCTGCACCGCGAGCCCAGACGCGCCTTCAGGAGGCCCTTGCCACCCTGCAGCCCTCCGCGCCTGCCACCCGCACGATGCGTTGGTTTCCGGGCTTGCTGCAGTTTGCTGTCCTTGAAAGACCCATTATGGATTCAGGTTTTAGAAGCAAAGGAACCCAGCTTCCCAAGGCGGTGTCTCAGACGCTGAGGACCGCACGTGCTTACATTTCTCTATGGTGTGCAACTCACGTGTGCCTGTGTCATTAGGAAGGTGACTTGTCTGTCCCCACTCAGTTCCTTCTTCCCCCGGCACTGTCCCAGCCTGGGCTCGGCCCACACCCCCTCTGCCAAGTCTGGAGGTCACGGAACCATGCAGCTTAGGGCTGGAAGGGGCCTCGGAAAGTAGTTTGTATCCCTGCCGCGCCACATAGCTGCTTTCAGATACATTTTTTTCTCATTTCATCGTAAAGATCGTCGTCCACCCCACTGGAGCTGGATTCTCTGGTCTAGAAAACCGAACGTCCTGGGAGGCTTCCCTGGGGTTGTTCAGACAGAGAGACCACAGACGAGGGCACCGAGGTCTGGAGAGGGTAAGTGACTTGTTGAAGGTCACAGCCGACTCCCCTCCATGCTCTCCGTGAGGCCCCGAACCCCAGGGTCTCCTAATCCCTCCGCTCCTTGGACCGGCCCCGGCCTCTGGGGTCAGTTAAGTTTCATGGACCAAACCTCAGTCCAGCCTGGTAGACGGGACCGTGGGGGCACCGTGTGCCTGGAAGCTTCCGTGGCTGGAACGCAGGTATCATCAGCAGTAGCTGGTTCTTCCGACCTCACCTGGCGGGAAAGTCTTAAGGCCTCTGTTTAAATGCCCTGCCATGGGGTTTAGGGCAGGGTTGGCCTGATCACAGCCATGCCAAAGTTCTCCTTTGTCGCAGGTCATCTACAGTGAGCCTGAATCACACTGCAGCACGAGGGCAGCGCTGCCATACCCGAGGCTGTGGCTGATGACTCACCGGGCGACGTCACAGAGAAAGCCCCTGCAGCCCCTGCCATGCGTCTGAGGCCCAGACACCCGGCGCGGAGAGAACTTTCACACGGACAGGGCCTGCAGCGGGTCTGGACGTCGCCCTCGAACGTCTCACAAACACAAGGATGAAAGGCCTGCCCAGGACCACGTGTACTGAAGGGAGGATCTCGGGGCAGAGGACAAACCCAAGATTAAAGGAAGGTTACTCGCTCCTCCATGCCAGGTCACGACGGCCCACCTGCGCCACGTGGTTTGGTTGTATTTAGTTCAACACCGGGAAGTCGTCTCAGCCGCCCCTGCTTCCGGTAGGCTCATTGCAGGCAGCAGGGAGTCTGACCTATTTTTAAAGACCGGTTCGATGAGGACACCCTTCCATCTGAGGGCGCAGATGAAAGACGCTGGTCGGAGGTGGCGGAGCAGAGGAGGACTCGGCGATCAGGCCCAGCCAGGGTGTGCTGTGCAAAGTTCCCTGGGAGGCGCAGGACAGGGCAGCCGAGTGAGCCCCGCCTGCGGGGAGAGAAGTGTGGGGGAATGAGGGGCTTTGGTCAGGCTGGCAAGGAGGGGTGGGCGGAGGGCACATTTTAGGCCAAGGGATGAGGGCATTCAGGGCCTGGCGTGCTGGCTGTGGAGGGGCGGGCGGGGGCCAGCAGGACCCTTGGCCACAGTTGAGGCTCTGTGTTTAACCCCGAAGGCCTCAGGGATCCCCCAGCAGTTTAAGCTGCGGAGTGACATCCGGGCGTTTCTCCCTTGACCTCCGTGGTGAGCTGCTGATGGACAGGATGGTGACAGTCCTGCCGCTTACCTCTGGAGAGCACTGAGCCACAGCCGCAGAAAGAAGAGGCTGGGCTCCCCCAGTTTACCCTGGAGCCAACGATTCAACCAGTACTGCCCCTTGCAGGAGAAGCTGTTGTGTTTTGGGACCTAGAGTCTCTGGTCTAGAAAACTGAATGCCCTGGGATGCTTCCCTGGGGTTATTCAGACAGAGAGACTCTATTAAACAGTGTACTGCTAAAGACCTTCAGCTCATGTTAATGGTTGGACCCTGCCAACCATCAGTGGCCCTGCTGTCTGCAGCCCCGGGATGGTCTTTGTACCAAGAAGGATGCTGAGGCCGAGGCCAGGTCCGTGGATGGTCGGGGCTCAGGCTGGGGTGGGCTGGCAGAGACTCCTCTATGCGTAGGGGGCATTGGTGTTCCACCAAATACCTGTTAGATGTGCAGGAAGCCTCTTCACCCTCACTGCCTCTTCCACGACTAAATGGCAGTCCTGCAATTGTGACATGAGAGGCTTTGGCTTCTTTCCCTGATAGAGGTTAAGTCCCAGGGAAGTCCTTTCTTTGCTCTCATGAAGCTTTGCAGCTTGGTATGGAAGCATTTGCATCAGACTTTCCGAGACAAGATCCCGCTTGTGAGTGTCGAGACAGTGCCACAGTGCTGGGGACCTGAGGGAGGAGGGCGGCTGTCTGAGTCCCTTTATGCTGCTGTAACAGAATGCCATAGACGGGGAAATTCATAAAGAAAAGAAGCTTATTTGTCTCACAGTTCTGGAGGCCGGGAAGTCCAAGATCGTGGCACCAGCACCTGGCAAAGGGCATCCCTTGGTGGGAAGGCGGAAGGCGGAAATGAGCGCACAGGACAGAGCAACTCAACCTTCTTATCAAGAACCCGTGCCCGAGACAACTCACTCCTCCCATGATAACGGCATTAATTCACTCACCTCCTAAGGGTTCACCTCTTCGCCCCATCGCATTGGGCATTAAGATGCCAGCACGTGGACCTGGGGACACATCCAAACCATGGCGGTGGGAAAGCACAATGGAAGGCCGTACCTCCGTCAGCTCTGCGGTTTGCTGGGCTGGCTGGTGCTCAGCTGTGCCGTGTCCCTCCTCAGGCACAGCAGAGTCAGGATGGGTGACGTCCAGGCCTCTACTGGCTCTGTCTACCACCCTGGCCCAGTTTGCAACCCTGAAGGGAGTAAGTTGTTCCAAGGAGACCATACACAGCCCTCAGCGTAGGACCAGGACCAGGGTATGCTCTGCATGTTCTTTATTAACTGGGCTATTTCTCTGTAAAACAGTGCTCTGTTTGGCAGAAATTTAAGGTCTTGGGTCACGCACAAAAGCTTGACTGTCCCATGAGGTGTGTGGACACAGTGCGAGCTTTCCTCCAGGCGCTCAACTCTTCTCCCTCGCAGGTGGGGACTCCCTGAAGAAGGCTTGGGCAGCAGAGCAGTGGGCAGGGAGGGGGAAAAAGAAGGAAGGGGCAGCGTGTGTGTGTGTGTGTGTGTGTGTGTGTGTGTGTGTGTGTGTGTGTCTCAGGCAGTGGGTAAAGGAGGGTAGGGACCAAGGACAGTCGGATGCTCACAGCTATCACTGGGACAGAACTCGCAGGGCAGAGGCAGGCGTCAGCCAGAGGGTGCAGGGTGCAGCCTGGCTGCTTCCGGATCTGCTGGAGACAGGCACGCACCCTTTAATGCCGCAGGATTTGGTGTCCTTTCAAGCCCAGTGGTCTCTGTCTTTCTTACTTTTTTTCCTGCTAAGGTATGATTCACATACAGTAAAATTAACCCGTTCAGTGGACAGTTCTGTGAGTTTTGACATAATGTGTACAGTGTGTAACCACTATCCCACCCAAGACCGAGAACACTCCATCATCCCCTCCAAGTTTCCCCACATGCCTTTTCCCCACCACCAGCCTCCGGAAACACTGACTGTTTTCCCTCCCTGTAGATTTCTCGCCTCCAGAGCAGCGTCTGTGCAGAGCCGTCAGCGTTCGAGTCTGGCCCCTTCCCGTTACGTTTCATTCCTGTTGTTCCGTTTCCAGCGTTTCGTTGTGGGGATGGACCATGGCTCGTCTTTCCCACCACGGGGGACATTCGGGTTGTTTGCAGATTTTGGCTATTATGAATAAAGCTGCTAGAAACATTTGCATACAGGTTTTTGTGTGAACATGAGTTTTCGTTTCACTTGGGTAAAGACCTAGGAGTGAGACTACCGGGCCGCATGGTAAGTGTGAGTTTCACTTCGTAAGAAATTGCTCAACTGTGTTCCAGGGCGGCTGCGCCATTTTGCATCCCGAGGGCAATGCGTGGGGGTCCCTGTACACCCCATTCTTGTCAGCTCTTGGTATTGTCCCATTTCCCCTCCATTCTAACAAGTATTTAGTGGCATTTCCGTATCCCGTCATGGCTTTAAGCTGCATCTCCTAATGGCCGATGATGTCCCGCGTGTTTTCACGTGTTCATTTGACATCCGTGTATCTCCTCCGGTGCAATTTCTATCCAAACGCTCTGTCCGTTTCAAACATCGGCTTGTTTGGGGAGTTTTAAGCGTCCTTTATGTCCTCTCTGCGCCAGTGCTTTCTCAGACCCGTGATTCCCAGACTCTTCTCTCAGTTTGTGGCTTGCTTTCTCGGCGTCTCTGTGACATCCTCTGAAGGGCCAAAGTTTTACTTTCGATGAGGTCCGCTTTACCCATCGTTTGTCTTTCTTGGCTCTTCCGTGTTTTGGCATCGTATCTGAGAAATTTTGTCTGTGCCAAGGTCAGCTATGCTTTTTTCTGAAAGTTTATAGTTTCAGGTTTTATACGAGGCCTTGATGGGTCGTTACGATGCATCAAACAATTATTTAGTGAAGATGGAGTAAAACAGATTTTCTTTTAACAAAACTGTCGACAGTAGAGATCATTTTAAAAGCACGTAGACCAGAGGGCTCCAGTGTGTCTGTGTCCCTTCGTGTTGGGGCGAGCCCACTTCCAGCACGCCTCGTAAGGCGAGGCTGTGGCCGGGCCTCAGAATCAGGTACAAAGAGTCGAGATGATTCTGTTCTTCTACTGGTGACACTCCCTTTGATCATCAGTCCATACCCCTCACTTACTTTCCTTTTTTCCTCTTTAATCCACAATTCTAACTCTATTCCTGTTCTCCTCATAGACAGTGTGCTCTAATATATTTGATACACCCTGATAGATATACGATGCGGCTATAGTCTGGAAACATGTAAATCTACATAATAAATAGTTAATTGATATTATGTTAAAATACATGATATGCTTGAGGTGTTGTCCTGAATTAGAAATTCATAGTTTAATACAAAATTGTAAGGAATGCATTAATGCAGCATTTTATTAATCCTGCAATGTGTCTGTAATGTGCTGGCTTTGCCGATTTATGCCTCTGAGTTAAACCGAATAAATCTATGCCTTTACTATACCCCAGAAGAAATAACCAAAGGAATTCAATATATAAAAACACGTATTACCCATGTTTTCAGATTTTTATGGCCACTCTCCATATGCAACTTTGTATAATATATATGATGTGTATTTTTGATTCTATTTCTTTCCCCTTTTTTCACTCAACATTATGTTTTAAAGACCTCCTCCTGTTGCTGTATGCAGATCTATTTTGCAGTCTCTAATTCTGCATGGAATTCAATAGTATGCGTTCCAATGGTTTCTTATTCTCATAACTGCGAACACTCAGATGTCTGAGCTTTCTGGTAAGAACAAACAACTGCCGCCTGCGCGCCAGCATGAAAGTCCTCTGCGGGGATTTCTCCAGGATACGCTCAGGCCAGGGCGCTGCTGGGTCAAGGCTACGGGCATAATTAACCTCACTCCACGCTGGCAGGATGGCTGGACCAGGTTGTCCTCCCATCAGCAGCAGGACACGAGGGTGCCTGTTTTTTTCACATTCTGTTACTTGATTTAATCCACATCAGCTGCCCCTCATATGATGAATGGTGTCTCATTGTGACTTTTATTTGCGCGTTCCTAATCGTAGGCCTGTGCATCCCTTCATATTTTTCCTGGCCATTTTGATTTCCCACCTGTAAAGTTCCTATTCAGATCCTTTTCCAAACTTTTCTATAGGTTTCCTGGTTTTTTTTTCTTGTTCACTGCCAGGGATTTCTTGGATGTTCTGGAAATGAATCAGAATTATATATAGAAAATATTCTCCAAGTCTATGTTAATTAACTCTGATTATTGTGTCTTTTATGATGAAGAGATTTTTAAATTTATGCTGTCAAATGTACCAATTTTTTACTTTATGTTTTTTTTTCTTGGTGTGTTGTTTAAAAGTCCATTTCTGCCCCTGTGTCACAAGGATACTCTCTTACATTTTCTTCCATTAGTCTTACAGGTTCGTTGCCCCCGGGATCAATTTTATAAATTAATAAGTAGGAAGCTAGTTTTATTTTTCCATACGGTAAATTAATTTTCTCACCACTACCTACTAAATAATCTGTTCTTTTCTCATTAATTTGTGGTGCCAACTTCATCACATATGAAACCCCACACACACACATGCACACACGCACACACGCACACATGCACGCACACGCACGCACACGCACGCACACACAGGTTCATTCCCATTATTCACAGTAGTTATGATCTAAAAAGTCACCACAAACCCCGAGTGAGCAAATAGGGAGCCACTTCTACTCAGGGAAATACCAGGTTAAGTTTCTCTGAGCCTTTGGTTGCAACATTTTCTCATCCAAATCAACATATAACCTGGCTTAAGTGTGTTTCTGCTCAAACATGTCTTATCTAATACAGGCATACCTGGGGGGCGTTGTGGGTTCTGTTCCAGACCACCACAATAGAGCATTAATTTGTGGTGCCAACTTCATCATAAGTGAAACAATAAACAATAAAATGAGTCACGCAAATTTTTTTGTTTCCTAGTACACATAAAAATTATGTTTGGCCGGGCGCAGTGGCTCACGCCTGTAATCCTAGCACTCTGGGAGGCCGAGGTGGGTGGATCATTTGAGCTCAGGAGTTCGAGACCAGCCTGAGCAAGAGCGAGACCCCATCTCTACCAAAAATAGAAATAAATTAATTGGACAGCTAAAAATATATAGAAAAAATTAGCCGGGCATGGTGGCACATGCCTGTAGTCCCAGCTACTTGGGAGGCTGAGGCAGAAGGATCGCTTGAGCCCAGGAGTTCGAGGTTGCTGTGAGCTAGGCTGACGCCACGGCACTCACTCTAGCCTGGGCAACAGAGTGAGACTCTGTCTTAAAAAAGAAAAAAAAATTATGTTTATACTATACTATAGTCTATTGCGTGCAATAATGTTATGTCAAAAAATGTATACACTTTATTTAAAAAATACTTTATTGCTAAAAAATGCAAATGATCATCTAAACCTTTTTGCTGGTGAGGGTCTTAGGTCGACGTTGGTGGCTGCTGACTGACAGGGTGGTGGTCGCCCAAGTCTGGGGTGGCTGTGGCAATGAGGTTTGCCAAGTCGGTGGACTTTTCCTTTCACAAAAGATTGCTCTGTAGCATGCGCAGCTGTTTGATAGCGTTTTACCCACAGTAGAGCGTTCAAAATAGGAGTCGATCCTCTCAAACCCTGCTGCTGCTTTATCAACCAAGTTTTTGGAATATTCCGAATCATTCGTCATTTCAGTAACGCTCATATCGCCTTCACCAGGAGTAGATTCCATCTCAAGAAACCACAACTCATCTGTTCAAGTTTCATCATGAGATAACCAGTCACATTGTTGACTCCACATCCGATTCTAGTTCTCTTGCTGCTTCCACTGCATCCGCGGCTGCTTCCGACACCGACCTTGTGAACCCCTCGAAGTCATCAATGAGGGCTGGAATCGATTTCTTCCAAACTGTTAATGTTGATGTTTTGGCTTCCTCCTATGGATCATGAATGTTCTTAATGGCATTTTGAACAGTGAATCCTTTCCAGAAGGTTTTCAATGTACTTTGCCCAGATCCTTCAGAGGACTCACTATCTATGGCAGCTACAGCCTTACAAAATGTGTTTGTTAAATGATAAGACTCGAAAGCCAAAATGACTCCTTGATCCATGGAGTGCAGAATGGATGTTGTGTTACCATGAAAACAACATCCATCTCCTGTACATCTCCAACAGAGCTCTTGGGTGACCACCTGCAGTAACATATTGAAAAGAATTCTTTTTTTTCTGAGCAGTAGATCTCAACAGTGGGCTTAAAATATTCAGTAAATCATGCTGTAAACAGATGTGCTGTCATCCAGGCCTTGTTGTTCCATTCACAGAGCACAGCTTAAGTAGATGTAGCATAATTTTTAAAGCCCTTGGGGTTTTTGGAATGGTCAATGAGCATTGGCTTCAACTTAAAGTCACCAGCTGCCTTATCCCCTAACAAGAGAGTCAGCCTGTCCTTTGAAGCTTTGAAACTAGGCACTGACTGGTCCTCTCCAGCCATGAGAGTCCTAGATGGCATCGCCTGGCAACAGACGACTGCTTTCGTCTCCACTGAGAATCCTTTGTTCAGTGCAGCCGCCTTCATCGTAGCTGAGTCTCTTGGATACTCTCTGGGCTTCCACATCAGCCCTTGCTGCTGCACCTTGCACTTCATGTTATGGACGCGGCTTCTTTCTTTCAGCCCCAGACCCGGCCTCTGCTGGCTCCAGTCCTTCTGCAGCTGCCTCACCTCTCTCACCCTTCACAGAATTGAAGAGTTAGGGCCTCGTTCTGGATCACGCCTTGGCGTAAGGGGGTGTCGTAACTGCTTTGCTCTTCTCAGACCACTCAGACTTTCTCCACATCAGCAGTAAGGCTGTTTCACTTTCTTGGCATTCATGTGGTCACTGGAGTATTGCTCTTAATTTCTTTCAAGAACTTTTCCTTTCCCTTCACAACGTGGCCAACTATTTGGTGCACGAGGCCTAGCTTTTGACCTACCCTGACTTTCCACATGCCTTCCTTAGTAAGCTTAATTGTTTCTAGCTTTTGATTTAAAGTGAGACATGTGACTCTTCCTTTCACTTGAACACTTGGAGGCCTCTGTGAGGTTGTTAATTGGCCCAGTTTCAATATTATGTCCTAGAGAACAGGGAGGCCTGGGGAGAGGGGGAGAGGATGGGACCGCTGGTCAGTGGAGCAGTCAGAGCCCACGACGTTCACAGATGAAGTTCACCTTCGTACATGCGTGCGGCTTGTGGCTTCCCCAAACCAAGACAACAGTAACATTGAAGATCCCAGATCTCAGGTCGCCACAACAGGTGTGACAATAATAATAAAGTTTGAAATACTGTGAGAATTACTAAAATGTGACACGCAGGCGTGAAGTGAGCACCTACTGCTGGAAACATGGTGTCGATAGACTTGCTCTACACAGAGTTGCCGCAAACCTTCAATTTGGAAAAACTGTAATATCTGCAAAGCACAATAAAGTGAAGTCCAATAAAATGGGTATGCCTGTACACATGTCTTACAAATGATTAATTTTATGGTCTTTGAATTATGTAAAGCCAGGGGCTGTGGACATTGTTCGTGTTATGTGGGTTTGTTTGCCAACGTCCTTTCCAAACCAGCCCGTCTCGTCAGTGTGGAAAAGCTCTTCCGTGTAACTCCTTTCCTATCTAACACTCAACGGGTATTTCAAAAATTGCTCTGCAGCCTCCTGGTCTGCAGAGCCTGCCTGAAAGTCGAACATTTTCCACACTGCATTGCCTCTGGAAGCTTCGAGGCAGCCAGCACCTGCCGAGAAGGGTTTGGCATTTTCCTGACCCTTGGTAACGTGAACATAAATTTCTTTGGCTTTCAGTTTCACAACGATGCTGTCCACATAAATTTCCTGTCCGTCAGCATCTCATGAGTTCACGAATGTGGCTTCTTCTCCCCGTTTCCGCAGCTGCCCTGCGCCCTGGACGTTGCTGTGGCACTTCCTGGCGCAGCCGCACGTGCAGACGGGTGGGTTTCCTCTCGCGTTTCCTGGATGTGCTCACTGCACGTGGATTCACCAACACCGAACTCACGGCCAGCAGGGCTGCAGCTCACTCCTGAACTAAGCTTGCCCAACACTATATTTTTTCCATAAGGTGCATCACAGTCTTCTTACTTAGGAACACTAGACAGACACTTCAGCACTACGCTTGGGGCATTCTAGACAGCAAAATCACCAACAAAATGCATGGAAATATGAGACACACGGCACCGAATAGACCGTGAAAATGACACTTGTTTTATAGTTTGAGAGCTGGGACCGGGCATGTCGGACAACTCAAAGTTTTCACTATTCTGTGTGCGCCTGGGGATGACCACTCAGACCCTGTGAGAATCGATTCTGGTGTTGCAAATACATTTTGGTAGGTTCACAAATACAGAATCTATGAGTAACAAGGAGGGGCTATATCTGCTTCCAAACTCTGCTTTCTGCTCCCTTTTCTACTGGCATGTTCTTATACCAGCGCCGAATTTTTATTCCTGCAGGTTTGAATTGTGTTAATATCCAGTACAATGGGTTCCCCCCCTTTGCTCTTCAAGGCCTCAAATAA
This sequence comes from Indri indri, assembly GCA_004363605.1. NCBI lineage: Eukaryota > Metazoa > Chordata > Mammalia > Primates > Indriidae > Indri > Indri indri. The sequence goes on along the minus strand of RJWJ010006985.1, from coordinate 4,444 downwards.
TCCAGCTGGAACTTTGTTAGACAATTGCACTCAATTTAAAGATGAATTAGAGAACGATCGACTTTAGGATGTTAAGTTATCCATCGATGAACATAGTATGTATCACCATTTATTCAGATTTTCTTTTGTATCAATTAAAAATATTTAATTTTTTTCTACATTAGATGAATTCCTAGGTACATTACAGTTTTTGTAACTATCGTGAATGGTTTCTTATTTTCTGTTATATTTCAATGTTGCCTATCATAGGTGAAGAACAATACTATTAATTTTTGTGAGTTGATTTTTTTTCAATATTGAGGAATCTCTTATCAGTTACAATAATTTGCCTGATGGTCCTGCTTTTTTTTTTTTTTTTTTGAGGACTCTTGTTACAGCAGTTTTAGGTTTACAGCAAAACAGAGAGAGATGCGTTGACGTATCCCGCATGCAGAGCCCCTTTCTCTGTCGACGTCTCCTGCCAGTGGTGCGTTGTTATGACTGATGGGCCGACATCGACACATCACTATCACTCAAAGGCCAGGCTTCACACTGGGTTCACTCTTGGTGTTGTATGTCCCATGGGCTTGGACAAATGTGTAATGACATGTGACGTGTATCAACCGTTATAGTATCACACAGTATTCTCACTGCCCTAAAACTCTTCTGTGCTTTGCCGTCCTTCTCTCCCTCCCTGCCAACCCTGGAAATCACTGGCAACCACTGTTCTTTTTACTGTCTCCACAGTTTTGCCTTTTCCAGAACGTCATATAGAATCCTACAGTATGTAGCCATTTCAGATTGACTTCTTTCACTTACCAATTTGCATTTAAGTTTCCCCCATGTCTTTGCATGTCTTGATTGCTTATTAATTTTTAGCACTGAATAATATTACATGTTCGGATAACCATAGTTCATTTATCCATTCATGGACTGAAAACCATCTTGGTTGCTTCCAAGGTTTGACAATTATTAATAAAGCTGCTATGTTGTGTGCAGATTTTTGTGTGGACATAGGATCTCAGCTCCTTTGTGGGAATAGCAGGGAGTGCGATTGCTGGATCACGTGGTGAGAGTATGTTTAGTTTTGTAAGAAACTGCCAAACGGTCCTCCAAAGTGGCTGTACCATTTTGCATTTCCACCAAGAATGAGTAAGAATTCCTGTTGCTCCACATTTTTGCTAGTATTTGATGTTGTCAGTGTTCTGGATTTTGGTCCCCCTAATGGGTGTGTAGTGACACTGCTTGTTGTTTCAATCTGCATTTCCTTGATGACATACGAAACACGACATGGAGCGTCTTTCCATGTGCTCATCTGTGTATCTCCTTTGGTGAGGTGTCTGTTAAGGTCTTTGGCTCATTTTTCAATCAGACTGTTTTCTTATTGTTAAATTTTAAGTGTTCTTTACATATTTTGGATAACAGTCCTTTATTAAATATGTCTTTAGCAAATATTTTCTCCTAGTCTGTGGCTTGTCTTTTCGTTCTTTTGACAGTGTCTTTTGCAGTGAAGAAATTTTTAATTTTGATGAAGTCCAGCTTATCAAGGCTTTCTTTTATGGATTGTGTTATATCTAAAAAGCCATTGACAAACCCAAAGTCATCTAGATTTTCTCCCATATTATCTTCTTCAAGTTTTATAGTGTTGCATTTTGCACTTAGGTCTACGATCCATTTTGAGTTAATATTTGTGAAGGGTGTAAGGTCTGTGTCTAGATTATTTTTTTTTTCTGCATGTGAATGTTCAGTTGTTCCAGCAATTCTACTTGTTCATTGCTGATACATAAAAAACATTTGACTTTTGTCTATTAATCTTGTATCCTGCAAACTAGTTGTATTGCTTATTAGTTCCAAGAGGGTTTTGGTTTTTTGTCAGTTCTTTCAGATTTTCTACATAGACAATCATGTCATCTGTAAACAAAGACAGTTTTATTTCTTCTTTCCCAATTAGTATAACTTTTATTTCCTTTTCTCATGTTACTGTATGAGCTAGGACTTCCAGTACATTGCTGACAAACTGGTGAGAGAGGACATCTGGACATGCTCGTCTTGTCTCTGATCTTCACAGGAAAGTGTCTAGTTTCACCAATAGGTGTGAGGTTAGCTGTAGGGTTTTTTTTGGTAGATATACTTTATCAAGTTGAGGAAGTTTCCCTTGATTCCTAGTTATTAATCTTTTTTATAATATATTGGTGCATGAATAGGTGCTGGATTTTTTCAAATGCTTTTTCTGCATCTATTGATATGATCATGTGATTTTTCTTCTTTGGCCTGTTGATGTGGTGGATTACATTAATTGATTTTTGAAGGTTGAATCAGCTTTGCATACTCAGGATAAATCTCTCTTGATCATGATGTATAACTTTTTTAATATGTTGTTGGATTCAGTTTGCCAATATTTTGTTGAGGATTTTTGTATCTATGTTCATGAGAGATACTTGTCTGTAGCTTTCTTTTCTTTTTGGTTTTGATTTTAAAATAATGCTGGGCTCATAGGATGAATTAAGAAATATTCCTTCTGTTACAATCTTCTGAAAGAGATTGTAGAGAATTGGCATAATCTCTTCCCTAAATGTTTGATAGAATTCACTAGTGAGCCCATCTGGGCCTGGTGCTTTCTGTTTTGGAATGTTATTAATTATTGATTCAATTACTGATTCAATTACTTTAATAAATATAGACCTATTCAGAATGTCTATTACTTCAAGTGTTTTGGCAGACTGTGTCTTTTGAAAAATTGGTCAATTTCATCTTGGTTATTAAATTTGTGGACATAGAGTTATTCATAATATTCCTGTATCATTCCTTTAATGTACATGGGAGTTGTAGTGATATCCCCTCTTTCATTTCTGATTTTAGTACTTTCTGTCCTCTCTCCTTTTTTTTTTTTGCCTGGCTAGAGGATTATCAATTTTATTGAAATTTTCAACAAACCAGCTTTTGGTTTCATTGATTTTCTGTGTTAATTTTCTGTTTTCAATTTTGAAGATTTCTACTGTAATTTTTATTATTTTTTAATTCTTCTTATATTGGATTTAATTTGCTCTTGTTCTAATTTCCTAAAGTGGAAAATTAGATGATTGATTTTAAATCTTTCTTCTTGTCTAATACATGCATTCAACGCTATGAATTTCCCTATAAGAACTGCTTTCACTGCATCTCACAAATTGTGATAAATTCTGTTTTCATTTTCATTCATTTATTTATTTATTTATTTATTTTATTTATTTATTTTTTTGAGACAGAGTCTCACTGTGTTGCCCGGGCTAGAGTGCCGTGGCGTCAGCCTAGCTCACAGCAACCTCAAATTCCCGGGCTCAAGCAATCCTACTGCCTCAGCCTCCTGAGTAGTTGGGATTGCAGGCATGTACCACCATGCCTGGCTAATTTTTTATATTTTTAGTTGTTTGGCCAATTTCTTTCTATTTTTAGTAGAGATGGGGTCTCGCTCTTGCTCAGGCTGGTCTTGAACTCCTGAGCTCAAACGATCCACCCGCCTCAACCTCCCGGAGTGCTAGGATTACAGGCATGAGCCACCATGCCCGGCCTCATTTTCATTTAGTTCAAAATATTTTTAAATTTCTCTTGAGATTGCTTCTTTGATCTATGTGTTATTTAGAAATGTGTTGTCTAATATCAATGTATTTTTGGATTTTCCAGTTATCATTCTGCTATTGATTTCTAGTTCCATTGTTGTCTGAGAGAACAAATTGTATGAGCTCTATTTTTTTACATTGTTGAGGTGTGTTTTATGGCCCAAAATGTGGTCTATCTTGGTGAATGTGCCATATGCTTTTTAGAAGAATGTATTCTGCTTTTGTTGGGTGAAATAGTCTAAAGATGTCGATTATGTCCAATTGATTGATTATATTGTTGAGTTCAACTATGTCCTTACTGATTTCCTGCCTACTAGATCTATGCATTTCTGATATAGGGATGTTGAAGTCTCCAACAATAATAGTAGATTCGTCTATTTCACCTTGCAGTCATATCAGTTTTTGCTTCACATACTTTGACTCTCAGTTGTTAGGCACATACCTGTTATGAATTGTTATATCTTCCTGGAGAACTGACCCTGTATCCTCGCGTAATGCCTTCTGTATCCCTGACAACTCTCCTTGCTTTGAAGTCTGCTCTGTCTGAAATTATGATAGCTATCCCCATTTTCTTTTGATTAGTGTTGGCATGGTATATCTTTCTCTATCCATTTACTATTAATTTATATGTGTCTTTATATTTAAAGTGTGTTTCTTGTAGACAACTTGTGTTGGGTCTTATTTTTTGCTCCACTCAGACAATCTCTGTCTTCTAACTGGCACGTTTAGAACACTGACATTCAGAGCATAATGATTTCTAATTCCATCCATAGTGTTGTAAATGACAGAATTTCTTTCTTTTTCAAGCCTGAATTGTATTCCATTGTGTATGTACACCCATTTTCCTTAGCCATTCATCCACTGAAGGG
>RJWJ010006984.1:0-59637 GCA_004363605.1 Indri indri | reverse complement strand
ACAACATATTTATATATATTAAAATGTCACATTGTACATCTTGAATATATACAATTTTTGTCATTTATACTGCAAAGCTGAAAAAAATGTTGTGAGGGTGCTATTCAAATCAGGTGGTTCCGGGGCCCTGTTCTTAACCACTGTTCCACACAGCTCCTCAGCCCGGGCTGCCCATCTCCAGAGAACTGAAGATGCAAGAACCGTACTCCAGCGAAAAGTCTACACCCGTTGCTCTTCTTATCTCCACCTCACCCAGGCAAACGGCCAAAGCTAAAATATTACTTCCCAAAGTGCCTGAACAGGAATCGGCATCAGAGTAGTCAATACAGAGTGGAATCACCTGTGACACATTTTAGGCCATTCTCTTGGTACCTAATTTCCCCTAACCGCTCTCTTCTCACTCCAATGCCCCAGCAGCTCATTGGGGAGGCTTAAGTGGGTCACCTGGGGCAGCCCTGGCGCGAGCCGTGCCTGCTGCCTCTGGCCTTATCTGCAGTGAAGCAGCCATTGCTTGGTGTAAAACAATTCTCAGAGGTCGTCTGAGGCAGCTGCAAGCTTGGCTGCAGTTAACACAATTCGTTAAGCAGCCGATGAGTCCTCCAGAGCTGAGCGAATGCCTGCCTGGCCAACATATTGACACTATTCCAAGTGGCTTCGTTCTGTCCTGGCCTCTGCCACCCCATGCTGGACATACCAGGAGGTCACACTCTTGACTTGACTTAGAGCTCAATTCATCTACATTTTTTAAAACTGCAGTGAAGGGTAAATCACTGCAGAAAAGACAAAAGGCAGCAACATTAACATCTATTAAGCGTTTATTATTACAAGATCCCATTGGGAAATTTCAAGTGTTATCTCAGTTAACCCATCCTACTACGCTCTGCAGTATTAACAGTGTTCTTAAGATGAGGAAAATGAGAAGAAAGAGAAATTGATTTGATCAAGGCCTCACAGCTAAAAAGTAGCACAGCTGACTTAAATCCAGGCCCACGTGACTGCACACTCCCACCACGCTGCGGTGGTTTGCTGAAGGAGCTTGCAGTTGAGTGAGTAAGGCCAATGTAGAAAAAACTGTTAAATAACCACAGCACAAGGGAGAATTCAACAGGGGCCATAATAGGGTTCAAAATGGAAGGTAGAGGAAGAAACAAGTCATTGCAAGTAGGAGGCTGGGACAAGGAGCTTGCTTTTGAGCTGGATCTTGAAAACTAAGTAGGCTAAAGAAGCTGTGTGAGCAAAAGGACAGAGTCACAGAAGGGTGTGTAGCAGAGACAACCAACTGTTCATGAACACCCATCTCTTCTTCCTCCTAAACTCAGTCAGATTATCTTTCCCAAAACTCTTGTGCAGCTCAGTGTGGCCACATGACTAAAGAAATCTAGCTAATGGAACATGGACAGAAGTGACCACTGAGAGGCCTGGCCCAGAAACCTCCCACATGGGCTTTCTGTCCCTTCTACCCTGTCACTGGCTGGAACAAAGATGACCAGGGCACCCCTGGAAGATGGGTACTGAAGATGCAGAGCCCTCATCAGCTTGATTCTTTGACTGCCCTCATGGAGGGGAGCTGCCCTGCCCACCAAGAGCACCCACCACCAAAAGCACCCACTTGGACTGTTGAGTGAGTAAGAAATATATGAACTTCTGCTGTGTTTGGATCATTATGCATTTGGGGACTACTTGTTACAGGAGCCTGCATTACCCTAACTAATACAGATCGTACACTCAGGCAGCGGTGAAGGGAATCGAGTGGGAGTGGCCTGGATTGAGGTGGGCCACATTAGAGAGTTGAGATTGCTCCGTTAGCAGCGAGTCAAAGTAAATCTACGCTCTGACAAAATTAAGCTGTATACAGGCAAAATGACTTTTGAAGGCCACTTTTATAAGAATCTGACATTCAAAACTGTACATTGGGCATTAACATGAGTACCTTCTTACACGGTTGATCTTTTATTTTGCAAAGAAACAAGCCTCTAGAAAACAACACCTATGCTTCAAGTTTTGCACTTGCAATTCTATTAATGAGCACTCATTGATTTGTTACATATTTTAGTTCCAGTTCCACTGACACCTGCTATAATTGGCATCTAACAATGAAAGAGGACACCCAAACTAGAAATACACAAATGCTCCTAGACTAAGGACAATTAAAGAACAAACAGATTGCAGCTGGCATTATGCTGTCGGGGAAAGCAGAATGTTATAAAAAATATTTCTATGCTCCTTCAGGCATACTTTTCCCAAGGCCAGAAATGTGGCATGCAGCCCAAGACAGGCTGGAAATAAGAAGTATATAAAAACAATACTGCAGAAAGGAACGATGAAAAATTAATTTGAAGCTGAAAGCATGCGCATTTGTGTGACCTTACTTTTCTGAATCAACAGTTTCTCCCTAAATACAACCTTCAGGATGAATGTTGGACATGGCTGGAATGTTGGGGGGCAGGTGGCCGAAGGCAGGGGAAAACACGGTTTCTCAATTTGGAGGAAGCATGAGGTTGATTTTAAGAATACCAATTTTGGTAGAATTCAAGGGAAGTTCGCCTGAGTAGGGAAGTAAAAAATAGAAACAGAAGTTAGAGTGGCAAACCGTTTGAAAGCAGGTAAGGAGATTTGGAGATATATTGCTCTAATAAAATGAATCAAACAGTCATATGGCCACACCTGACTGCAGGGATGGCTGAGAAATGTAATCCAGCTGTGTGTTCCAGAGGACGAGAATATGGATTTTCATGAATAGGTGGCAGTCTCAGTCACTGTGTTCTTCTATGATTCATATAGTTATCTTAGAATGAAATTGAATATATCCCTTTTTCTACTTTGGAGTGTAGAGAGACCGGCATTGGTCAACATATAGCTACTGAGTGAGTAGGGGTGGCTATCAGTGCCAGGCATTCAGAACTAGAAAGAACGCCTGAGACTTGGTCCCAGCCCTGAAGGACTTCATTCTGTGTTATGTCATGGGTAATAAGCAAAGGAAATGAGATCCAGGAAATGCAGGGTTATAATTTAGACTTTATCAGCCTGTCGCACTAGTTGAGCTACTGTAACAAAGGACAAAAAGACAGGGACTTAAGTAAGATAGATGTTTATTTCTTTGCCACATAATAGTCTGTATCAGAGTTAGTATGAATCCAGTAGGAAGGAGAGCAAGGAAAGGGAGGGCAAGCTTCTTTCCTTTTAAAGGCACAAGACCAATTTACATATACTACTTCCTCTCAGATCCCATTGGCCAGACCAAGTCACATGGCCAAAGCTAGCTGCAAAGGAGGCTGGGAAGTATGATCTTTTTCTTAGTAGCCACATAAAGCAGCATAAAATCCTATTATAATGAAAGAGAGGAGATTAAATTTTGGAAGTCAGTATCTGTTGATGTCAAAAAAGTAAAAAAATTTCCTTTGATAAATACTAATAATTTTCCATCTTGGTGTATGACATTTTCACATAGAGTAAAAGCATCAAATTCAGCTTATTGAGCAGTGGACTGTAGAAATACTGTCAAAGAAGGAAAGTATACTGTCCAGAGCAATGTCCCCAGCATAACTGAGTATCAGCATCACCTGTGGAGCTTTTCTTAAAACATCAATGTCTGGGTGCTGGGCATTCTGATTCAGGAAATCTGGGTAATGGCCTGGCATCTGAATTGTCTTTAAATCCCCAAGAGCGAATAAAATGCACTATCGGGACTTAAAACCAACAATAAAGAGGAATTCAAACTCAAACTTTCCTGAAAGTTGAAAGGAGAAAATTGACTTTATTTTTTTTTTGTTTTGTTAGATAGAGTCTTGTTCTATCACCCAGGCTAGAGTGTTGTAGCATCAGCCTAGCTCACAACAACCTCAAACTCCTGGGCTCAAGCGATCCTCCTGCCTCAGCCTCCTGAGTAGCTGGGACTACAGGCACACTCCACCACCACGTTCGGCTAATTTTTTTTTTTTCTATTTTTAGTTGCCCAGTTAATTTTTTCTGTTTTTAGTAGAAATGGGGTCTCACTCTTGCTCAGGCTGGTCTCGAACTCCTGACCTCAAGTGATCCTCCCACCTTGGCCTCCCAGAGTACTAGGATTACAGGCATGAACCACCAGAAAATTATCTTTAAATAAATGTTGTTAGACTTTTCTGAGAAACCTCAATCAGAAGGATTTCAGATTATAAATGACTGACTACGAAAGGACTGGGATTCAAAAAGAGATGGGGGTTGCCCCCTGGCTCTGCACTTTAGACCTTGGACAAGTCCCTAGAGAGCCCCACGCTTGATGTCCCTCCTCAATGAAATGAAGGGTTAGCCAAAATGATTGGTTACAGCATTCTATGACCCTACCTGTTGCTGGCCAATTCTTTTCATGCACTAGCTTATTTTAAGTAACACACAATTAAAGTAAAAATATGTAACATTCAACAAATATTTATGGAGCTCTTACTTTGTGCTAGGCTCTGCTGGGAATACAAAGGGGGCAAAGACAAGTGCAGTTAGGCCTTCAAGGAGCTTCCAACATAACAACAGCAAAAACATTGTACCATACAATGTTGTTCAGAAGCTTGTTGGTAGTCACCTTTTGGTGATGGAAACAGACATAAGTTCTTCTCTCTTCAGTCTCTCTCTCTCTCTCTCTCTCTCTCTCTCTCTCTCTCTCATTCATTCACTCTCTTTCCCCTTTGTCCTTTCCACTTTCTTTTGTTTAAATTCAAATTTTTCTAAGGTGGGTATGTAATACTCTCACCATGGAGGAAAATTAATCTTACAGAAAGTCTTATTTAAAAAAGACACTTCAAATTCCTGCTCTTTTGTAACTGAGATATCAGGAGTGAGCAATAGGCAGACAGAAAGATATTCGATAAGCTAGAGCTCATCTCGAGCAGAGAGAACTTGTATAAAGGCTAGATCCATTTCCATTTTCCTAGGTTTGAGAAAGGAAATGCACGGTCAGCAGAAATTTCACTCTGTGTGTGGCTGTGGCTGTGTGTGTTGTGTGCACGCATGCGTGTGCATGTTTAATAGAAGAAAGGAGCAACAATAAATGGGTATCAGTAAAAGACAAGGGAGAAGGAACAATGAAAGAAAGAAAAATACCACTCTTCAGAAAACAATTAACTCCTTTTTCCATAATCCAAACAGCCTTGATAATTGAGGTTTCCCAGGCAAGTACTACAATATTTTTCTCAGCTTTCTCTGGTAATCTTCACTTTGCTGCTGTGACTATTAAATGCTGAGAGGCTAACGACTGTTTGTTCCTTGGATACAAAAGGCATTTCATTCTCTCTGAGTGGTTCTGTGCGTCTAAGGCAGCCAATGCCTTCCCCCTGAGCCAGCTCACAATGGCACTGCTAGAGGAAACCACCATGGCTTGATCATTCACAATACCGGAGAATCCAAAAGCTTGGGAATGCGTCGCTTGATTACTATTATTTTCCCAGTTGCTTCCTTCCTCCATTATGTTTTGTTTAGGTTAAAGTACTTTGCCTCTCCCAGCACACATTGTTTAGAAGGAGGGGAGAGAAACCTAGCCAAGAACAGGCCAAGGAATAGGGCAAGCTGATGCTCAGTTGAGAGTGTGTATTGAGTGGTGTCCATATAAACTTTTCTGGATTTTATTTCTGAAAAGGGCTCACCTCGGACTTTGTTATTAACATTGGCCTTGGAAACATCTAAGGCTTCTTAATATATTTCAGTTAATTCTTATTTATTATAAGTTGTAGAGTTAATTGCGGGATTTGCTATTGAAGCATGGCTCTTTCATCAGTATCCAGTAGAATCTCCATTTTTCCATAAGCTAGTAAGTCTTTCCAACAGTATTCTCTCTGGTGTCCTTACCAAGCAAAGAAAGGGGGGAGAAATAGTTACATCTCTTTAATTACTATGCCTAGTAGTGGTTTATAGCATTTTAATGGCCACTGTAAAAAATATGTCAAATATCCATATATGGAAATGTAATGTCCACATACATCAAAAATAACTAGGAACGTTATTAAAGAATGTTTTCAAATGACAGGGAGCCTACAGAGCTCAGCCCTCTTCCATTGCTTAACCCAGACCTACCAAGCCAGCTCTCTCCAAAGCCAAGAAGGAAGAAATTCAAGTCTCTGGGGACATTCGGATTGGTCTCTCCTCCAAAAAGGAATGGAGTGGAATGGACTGGACAGCAGAGAACACGGTGCATTGCACATAGGAAAAGTATGCATTCATTCCTGAAACTTACATTTTGGTCGTGTGTGTCCTCGTATGTGTGTGTCAGGTAAGGAGGCAAAATGTACTTACTGAGGGTCATGGTCAAAGGGTTTGAAAGTCACGGGCCCAGATTAGAGTTATTCTCTCTCTTTCATCTCCTTCTCTTCAACCCTGCCCCACTCCATATGCTTTTATACAGGAAAATCAAGAGAGAAGATTTATCTATTATAAACAGACATCTATACATTCATGAAAATGTTAGCACATACCAAGCTTAGAAAATTCCCATGAAGACAAGGCATGAAGCTAAGCTGCTCAAGCCAACAGTCATAGCTGTGGTTCTCTCTTTGAAGAGGGCTGGGAATGCTGCTCAAGCCAAAGGACTTCTAGGCTCCTACCCAATTGGCCCTCACCAGAGAACCTGCTGGCTTCTCCTTCTCCTAAACCGAGCTCCTGCTGAGACTGCAGTCCAGGCCATTCGTCAGTCCCTGAACAATGCTGGGTCGGGGGTAGGCTTGGGTTAAGTATCATGCAACATATTTCATACGTGAGCTTACATAATCCTAACAACCTTCGTGGAATATCATCTCCATTGAACAAATGGTGAAACTGAGACTCAGGAAGGTAATATAATGCATCCACGTTCTTATGGTTGGGGGGGAAGTGTTGGAGACAGGAGGGAGAGCCAAGTTTCCTGACTCAGAAGGCCAGGTTCTTTCTTTCTACCACACTGGAAGTCATAGTTCAGAGTCTTCAGAACTAGAGATGGGCACGCAGGTTACTGGATGAGCCCTTGGCCTCAATGGGGAGGGAAGGATGTATAGCCTGGTGGCTGATCCCAAGATCCCATGTAGGGCTCTGGAGCTGAGATAGTCTTGCAAGAGTTGTCCAGCCTTAAGGCAAGGGGACGGGGCCTTCATACTCCCTTCTTCCCCTAGACAAGTCTTCAGATTCTGGCTGCCCCAGGGAGAGGGTGTGAACTCAGGTGAAGCGGCTTTCTTCTACTGAGGGCAATGGCCAGAGGACTCGGCTGAGGGTTACCAGCTGCCAACACTCCCAGGAGCTGGGGAATGAGTGTCTCAGTCCCTCAAGGAGATCCGAATGGAGCCTTCCAGCATCTGCCACATCTACAGCACAAGACCCTCCCTTAGAAATCCACTCCATGTTTGCCATCCCAGCTCTACTAACAAAGTTGAATGCTCTGCACTTGGAACAAACTGTTTCAGCTCTACCACTAACTGTGTTATCTTGGATTAGTGACTTCATCTCTCTATGCTTCAGTTTCCCCACCTGAAAAAATGAAAACAATAACCATATCATGGTTAGTTCCTGGCACATAAGCACCTGGCAAATGTTTCTTGTTGTTAAAGTTGTTGTTGTTGTACGTTTGTTGTGCTCCTATTTCACCAGCGTTTTCCTTGTATAAAAAGTGCTTTGAAGTTAGATACCAGTGGACACAGGCTATGGAAATGCCCACGTCTCCCAGGAGCCTCCGTTCAGGACGTCGGCTCAATGTTTATTTCAATCCTATAACTGCTACTGCTACTTCACTTCACTCACCACCACTGAGAGTATGATTCTTTAAGGCAAGCTTCAAGAGACTTCCTTATAAATACTTGAAGCACTACTGGGCTCACTCCAGGACAGTAGGAGTTTAAATAATTCATGAGAGTTCTGCCTGCAATTGACAAGGACAAGGCAAATTGCATAAGAGCAGCTCATTCTGTACATGCCATTATGTGGTCTTTGATAACACAGGCAGCTGGCATGGAATTCAGTAATGCTAAAAAAACAAAATGCTCCAAAAAAGGCAAGACAAATATTTAAAGGACATTTAAGCCCAAAAGGGATGTGAAGATGATAGCCATCAGAGTGATAAAAATAAAAGAGGTACTACATTTTTTTAGCCTGGTTTGGAAATGGTCCCTTTGAGAACCGGACCATTTTCGTGTTCAAGAGGATATGCTAAACAGAGAGTGGTTTTCTCCACATAGAGGCCTTGAAGGTTTTTTAATGCTCCTGACAAAATGAATGTTGGATGGTGCTTGATGTTGTTGAATAATGAAGGTGTTAGACATTTCTCTAATGCTGTGAGAAGGCATTGCATTATACAGATAAAGGTTGTGTGACCACACCTGGTCAGTGCAAAAGATAAGATATTGTTGGAATGGCTGTTGTATCCTTAAAATGCATCCTAGTGACATAAAGATGAAAACGAGTCTGTCTCAGAGGGCCAGCATGCTGCATGAGCCAGAATGCCCAATCATACAACCCATCTGGGCTGCCATAACTTTGTTGTTGATAAAGTCATGAGCCCAATGCCTACCTTTTCAACACAATTGCCCACTATCCAGCGAAACGGAACTACTCAATTTTATCCCCAAAGCCCACGCTTTCCCATCTTCAAACCATAGCTTATCTGTCTCCCTCTACTTAGAGCTCCCTTCCCTCCAGTTTCATCAGGCAAATTCCACTCCACCCTTTACGGTTCATTTCAAATGTCAGTTTCTAATGAAAGCTTTTCTGGGCCCATCCTCTTCAAACTAGACATGACCATTTCATGTAAATTTTAATACTACCTGATCTGAATCTTCCTTGTGGCCATCATCATACCCTGCTTTGCCTTGGGTAATTTTATTTATTTATCAACTCTTATTTTTTCCTCTCCCCCGTAAGCCTTTTTAAGGCAGAGACTATGTTTAATCTTCCTTACATTTTCTGCAATACCAGACTCTGTGCCCCATACTTGAAAATGCTCAATAAAGAAGGCTGAACTTATCAATAACACTTTTCCTCTGACAGTCTGGGACTCACTATTCATCCTTTTATCATCCCTGTATTTCCTCTCTCGCCCCTGCTCTCAAGAGTCAGCACAACGTGACCTCAGCTATCCCTAGAAAATACCAGAAGAGCAGAGGTTAGAAATGTGACACTCTGTTTATAAAAGGTTGCCACCTCCCTGTCTCCGTGGGAGTTATGGGATTCTAGATCCCAAAAGCCCTTTATATAATATTCAAGTCTGGGGTTAAGAGAACGGCCCAAGGTCCCATATTGAGTTAAGGGCAGACATAGGACTAAAATCAAATGTGAGGATAAAATCTTTTGCCATTCAATTCTGTTGTCACAGGTAGAGTCAGAATTTTTCTCTTTTTGGGTCTCGAGCTGGCTTATTTCCAAAACATGGTTTTTTTAAAAAGTATAAGCCTGATAATATGAATCTGCCAAAACAATAATATTTATTAAAAAACCCTGGATTTACTTGCAAGTCAGGTTGACTTGTACAGCTGGCACGTGCTACCCTGACCCAAAGTTTCAATGACATGTATTTCAGATTTCAATACAAACAAGCATATACTTGTTTGTGACAAAAATGCTCCAGGTTCCGTCGGTGCTATCGAGAACATCCAAAGAAAAATGAAGTTCAAGTAGAAACGTTTTGCTGATTGTATTCTCAGCAGAACTCAACCGCAAACCAAAGTCATAGATGAATAATGCTTCAAATGAAGTGAAAATAATGAATCAATAACATGACTGGCAAACCCTGGGGAATGGATCAGAGTTTTGAAAAATCTTCATGGAAGATTTTCTTCCAGGGAACTATCACAACATCCAAATGCATTTATTATGGGCTCACTGCGATTTCTAAGGAGTAGAAACTAAGAAGACCCTTCCTGCTCACTTCCATTTTTTTATATGGTTGGCTGCAACCTCATATTCCCTTGTTGAGCATAACCTAAACACTGTCTTCATTGGGTTAAATTAATAGATGTTTATGCCTATGATTTGTTGATTTTCTAGCATCCTTATACCCCAAAGTTAAGAGGACCTTACACCCCAGGACTATGTTTTGGAGACGTGTTTATCAAGTCTCAGCTTCTTTGTGACCATCGCGTGTATCATTCTCTTCCAGGTGATTAGCACATATGTGAACACAGGTGACACAGCTCCACACCCATGATGTAAAGTTCAGTACAAAATACCTGGCTGGTCTGAAGGTAGTGAATTATCTCATTTGATCATTCTCAATCAGTTACAGACTGGACTCCTTGTTGTACTATTTTTCCCCTTCTCACTACTGCACTTGACTAGTCTAAGAATAAATAAATAAAGCCTGGTGATTGCATCTGATTATAATAAAGGACATTGGAGCTGTTTAGCACAGACTCCCACAGGCCTATGCAGCCAAAGAGAAGCAAATGCGGTAAATTCAGAACCCTGAACACGCAAAATCAAGGAAATTTAGATAAAGGCAGATTTTTCTTTTCAGATCCCTTTAGGTAATGAGAGGTCATATCTGAGGTTTGTTACAGCATAAAAACAACTTTCAGTCAACCTATTTGTTTGCCTGAACAGGTCTTTAAGGGAAAGTTCATATAAAATAGAATGTCAAGGTGTTACATGAAGTATATGAACAAATGTGGATTATAAGGAAAATCTTTCTAGTTTTGAAATAGATGAAAATTGGCCATGAAATAATACAACTGGTATAAAATAGCAAGATAAGATATAAATTCTGGTTGAAATGCGTATTTTCCATTCAAGGTGGTCATTGTTGGAGATTATACATATTTCAGCCATGCTGCTTTTGTTCCAAAAATCTCATCCTTTAAAATTTGCTTCGGGGGAACTTCCTGTCAAAACCTTAATCCTTTTAGGCTGGGCTTGATTTTGGAAACAACCTGAGCGGGCAAATACAGGGTGGTCCCCATGACTTCTACTTCCTGATGTTCATAACCTCATGGGATACTCTCCCCTTGGGAGTGGGTGGGGTCCGGGGCTTGCTCATAGCCCACATATTAATAACATGGAAAAAATGATGGGATGTACATGAGTACATTACAGAAGGCTGCTAGTAGACTTTCTCTCCATTGTTGGCTTTGAAGAATCAAGCCGCTGCTTTGAGAAAGTCCATATGGTAAGGAGCTGAGGGTGGCCTGCAGCTGACAGACAGCAAGGAATCGAAGCCCTCAGTCAACAGCCTGCAAGGATCTCAGTGCTGCCAACAACCACACGAGCTTGGAAGCAAACCCTTCCCCAGCCAAGCATTCAGATGAAACCCCAGCCGCAGCTGGTATTTTGCAACCTTATGAGGCCCTAACTAAGCCATGCCTGTACTGATCCACAGAAATTGTGAAATAATAATTGTGTGTTGTTTTAAGCTGCTAAGTTTGTGGTAATATCATTATACAGCAATAGATAACTAATATTCAAATGTTAGCCATCTGAGCCAGGTCTAGTCAATATACTTTGTAATATTATATGTCATTTTTTTACCCATGATATCATTCTTAAACATGTCCTCTTAATTCTTTTTCTTACCTTGCTTTCCCACCTATTCCACCCCTAACAAAATCAAGAACTCTCTTGAGCGGGAGCCACTATTGAGCCTGTGTAATACTTTACAGGTTCAATTAATAGTGTCTAGCATTTATAGGACATTTATCATGTGTCAGACACTGTAATAAGCACTTTATATTATTTTATTAATCCACACAGTCCTAGAAGGTATAAACTCTTATATTCCCATTCTAGAAGTGAGGGATCTGAGTTAAATAATTTTCTCAAGGTCAAAAAGTAGTAAACAGCAGAGCTGAGACTCTAACTCAAGCAGTCAACTTCCAAAGACTACACGATTAACCTCTTTCCTATAAAGACGCCCCCATGCATTAACTCGTTCATTCCAAACAATGACTCCACGAGGTAGCTATTCCAATGACCGATTTACAGATGAAGAAACTGAGGCTCTAAGTGTTTAGGAAATTTAACTTGTTGATGATAGAGTGGAGACTAAAAGAACCAAAGTCTTGTTGCTATCCTAATCTAGTGCTCGTTCTACTGCAAGAGCACCAGCCAATTGCTGCTCTGCAGTTCTGAGGCTGGTTGTCTCATGTGGCCAGTCTGGCGACCTGAATGAAGCAATACCCAAAAGTGAAGCTCTGAAACTGTTTTTAATAGAAGCATCCTCATCCAGACACTCAGCGTAAATACACCGGTGGGTTCCATTTGGAAAGATAACACTCATCTCCAAGCAATATTTCCATGTTCGCAGAATTATAATTATATCGCTTTCTAATTATACCTCATAGGCAAACACAAAAATAAGATATTAAATATAAGGTATGTAAACTCTGTGAAACTTGATTTTCTAAACCATAAAATGAGGAGGGTTGGAAAAGATCACTATTTCCCAAAGCACATCCCAGAGAATGCTATGCCCCCAAGACATTAAAAAGTGTTCAGGGGGTGGAGGGGAAGGATGGAGGAATTTTGTACAATCAAATAATTTTATGCTGTTTGCACCCTCTGAGAGGCGCATATTCCAGATGATCGCATTAGAGGCTCTGAGAAGTCCTGCGCTAGAGTAGTCTATGAAGCACTGCTAAACGCCGTGACTTCAAAACTTTTTAACCACATGACCTTTTTTTCTGGGAACACTTATTAATGTCTACTAGGGCTCTAATTTCTACTTGGGAAAATTCTATGAATTTACCTCGAGGTTAATTTTCATTTCACAGGAGGTTAAAAATTAAGTTTGACCTATAAAGTGAGTTAGAGGTAGTTTGCTTAAATTATATGGAACAGAGGAGGCAATCGCAAAGGTCCCCGGGAACACGCATTTTCTCCAGGCTTCCAATCCGTCAATTTTAGCTGCCCATTAGCCACTTGTTCTTTTCAAGGCACCTCGAGTTGATGATTTTGATGAATCTAAGAATATAAAATAACATTTACAGATACCCATTACCAGAGCCCAATTTGTTGGTTGTTCCATTTGTTCGACCAACTAGCTTCACATAATCACACATTCACCACGAAGGGAAAGAAAAACGGTAAATGCATTACATTTCTATTACACAAGTAGTCTGTGAAGGTCCCCCACGCCGTTTCCTTAGTTGAGCTAAAATAACCATGTTCGAAGGGTATATTAATCCCATTGACCTTTGCAGAGCCATTTACAGGGATCTCACCTTTTTTATTTTTCTTTTTTTCCATATTAAAGTTTTTGGTGGAATTTCCTCACCGAAGTCAGTTTCATAGTCTGTAAACTGGAGACAGTCAAGTGAGGCTTAATGATTCAGCTCATGTTCCTCTATCAACTCGCTGCCCATACAGCCAACTCATTAGTATCAGATACAACAAAAACGCCTTCAGGAAAATCGTGGGTGCTGCTTTCAAGCAGTTCTTTTGATCTATGAGTCATGTTGGCTGCAGCTCCAACTTTAAGCAAATTATTTAACTTTTCCTACAAGCCTCTGTTTCCTCATTTACTAAATGGATTTGTAACGGCTCCTGCCTCACAGAACTGTTGAGAGGCGTGTATAAGATAATGCATGGAAAACACCACTCAATCCGTTTAATCCAAAAAACATTCATGTGCCTGGGACTCTGATTTTAGGGATGTTATTACACTGAATTGCGGTACTAAAACATATAGTGGCTTCTGTCATTCAAATTTTTATAAATGAAGGAACAGAAAAGTCAAGGCATTTGCTCAAGGTCACTCAGCTAATAAATGGAGGATTATGGATTTGAACTTGTTTCTTTTTGGCTCTTGGTTCTTTCCCTTGCACCACAATGATGCGCAAAAAAAAATGTGTGTAGTATCTCCTGTAGCATGCACTTGGCAAGATGCTGAAGCAAATGAAAATTTTTTTTAATAAAAAAATAAAATTAAAAAGCTTAAGTGAAGCCGGGTCCTTAGGCAAAGCTATGAAGTAAGCAAAACTGATCCTTCCTGCCTGCCTCCAGGGAACAGAGTCTTCATGTGGCCCCTGTAAGCCCGGAGATTTTCTCACGACACCTCACCAGGACCCACCTCCCCAGACAGTGGCCCATCTTCTATGTCAGTTCTATGCAAAGTATCTGGTCCATGAGCTGCCTGTTAGCAGACAGTGACGAAAGAAGGAGTTCGTACTAGAATACAAATCAGCATGCTGCTTCCTTCAATGAGAAAGTCTTGATATAAGTTAAAAAAAAATTAGGTTAACTGAAAAGAGTGCTTAGTGACCCTGAAGCTACTTATCTCCTGGTGGACCAGCAGCAGTCCCCAGATCACACTTTGAGCAGCAGTGTTCTAGAACATTCTCACCTCTCTTCTCCCTCCTTCCTCAATAGAATGTAGCTGTTTTATGCTCATTTCCCATATGTTCTCTTCTTTTCTATCACTGACCTGAAAACTAATTCACGTGAAGGTATTGGTGTTGCTAACAGTTAACGTTTGGAGTCTCCAGGTGAAATATTTCTCGTTTAAAATGGGTCTGTTACAGATGTTCCTTAACCCAGAGAATCGTTACGATAGCGGGGATTTTAGGTACCTGTTCCATGCAAAGCAGTGAGAAATGTATATTAAGGAGACAGATGAAAATTTAGATGCTACTTAAATGACTTCAAACGGACCATGTGTTTGTGTGTGTATATGTGCACACACACAAGTGCACACATGTGTGTGACCAGTGGTGGCGTGGTCAGGCGCTGCGTGTGTTGCGATGTGAGGGTTAGGGAGAGGAACTGCTTGCTCTTTGGCCAAAAGATTTCCTCTGAGTCTGCCAGGGACCGGCAGGGTGAACCTAAACCTTGCTTCTCAATCAGAGACAGATATCTTCCCTCTCTCCTCTCAGCAAGCACCCACTTAGCTCTTACTGTGTGCCAGAAACTGTTCGTACACCAGGGAATGAAGCCGATAAAGACCCCAGACCTCCTGGTGCCCACATTCCAGTGGGGGAGGCATTAAACAGAGGGAAGGGAGCGAAGTAACAAGGAGCCTTTAAGAAGTTCAAGTTGGGGGCAAGAGGAGGCAAAAATAGGCTAACCAGGTATAGCCCAGAGCGTGTTTTTTGGCTCTTGGCCATATCCAGAATGAAACAAGGGGTGTTCATTTGCATTGCAAAAGATGTTAAGGATTTTCTTTAATAGCAATTTCTCTAGCATATTAGAGAACCATGATAGTTCTGTGGCAGGCCTGAGCTTGGGTATTTAAATTGCTTCAAGAGGGAACAGGGCTGTGTTTAAGGAAAAACTTCCTAATGAGACTATCATGGGAAGGTACAAATTCCATTCCCTGAGTTTTTAAGAAAAAATGGGTCATCCAAAAACAGATGACTAAAATCCGAGCCTTCCTAGGAACCATGAGTTGAAGAAAGAATGACGGACAGGAAATCTGAGTCCCTGCCGTGCCATTTATGAGCTGGGTGACCTTGGCCAAGCCAGCCCACCTCTTTAAGCCTCAGAGTCCTCATCTGCCGAAAAAGAAGGGAATATTGATGACCTCTGAGTTCCCTTCCAATCCTGTGATTTCAATGTCGCTAAACTCTTCAAGTCCTCTGTTTCTGTATTTCCATTTATTACAGGTTTTCACTAGAAAAATGGAGCACATCACTTCTTAGAATAGAGGGTTATCCTCGAGATTTCCATGACATTAGAGCCCACTGCTGGGATTACAATGGCGCGCTCTGAGAGTGGGAGATAGAGACAGAGAGGCAGGGTTGAGGGACACATAACACCCTGTGTCTGCACATAGACAGGAAGTTTCCAACACGTTTCTCACCAGCATGTGGGGCGTGTCCCTCGCTGTCATCATGCAGATAAACCAAGTTTTATACAGTCTAGACTGCTTAAAAGCAGCATGTAAACCTAATTTTGGTCACTCAAAGCATATAAGTACACTAGAGAAATTGCAATTAAAGAGAATCTATAATATCTTTTGCAATGCAAATGAACACCCCTTGTTTCATTTTTGTGACAATCTGGGTTTGCCTGAATTTATATTTAAAAATTGCAGCCAACATTTACCAGAGGCCCACTGTCTGTCAGGCTCCATGGCAAAAGGTTTACATACAGTATTGCTTCTAATAACAACCTCACAAAAGTAGTACGATGGTTATCACCACTTTCCAGATGGAGAAAATGCAGCTCAGAGATGCTGAGTGATTTTCCCAAAGTCACACAACCACTAGAAAGGAGAACTAGAAGGCAAACCTAAATTTATCTGATCCCAGAGCCTGAGTTCTTAACCACTACTCTATATTGCCCAAGGAAACTGAGTCAAAGGCCCACTCTGGGCACCTTTGGAGTGTAGGGCCTCACGTTGTCCTGTGGCTTCTATTTCTTAGTCCCAGAGTCCTGACACACGTTTATCAGCCATGGAACCTTGTTTCCAGGCCTGAAAAATGGCAAGGAGGTTCCAGGCATAGATTTTGCTCTCAGAAGTCCTGGACTGTGACCCAAAATAGACCGTTAGAGGCTCCAAAGAGAGTAGCCAGGCCAAGAAACAGCTCAAAGCCGTGTTATCTGGGGACGGTGCAAGAAGTGGACAGGTTTGAATTGGATAGAAGACTCCAGGGAAACCTGTGCTGACATAGTCTTTTCCCAGGTCAGAGGTCTCATTTGAAGAAGTCGCTTCGGCCAGAAGCAGCACGCTCTTGGTATAGTCAGCAACACATACATGTTTAAAATATAGGAAGAAGCAGAGTGTGACCTGCAGCACGTCATTTATTTAAGTTTTAAAAATCTATGACCAAAAAAAAAATACGTGTTTTACAAGAACTCATAGAAAAGGAAAAATACACGTCATTCATACTGGAATACCTGCCTACATGGAAGAAGCAAGAGGGCTGAGGGGAGTCAAAAGGAAAAAATAAGAGGCATTTGTCTTATTTTTACTTTAGTCCAATTATATACAAGAGGACCGTGGGTGTTAAGCCCCCAGGGGACAATGCCAGGATCAGCAAGTGAAACTTAAAGAGACTATTCAAAATCTATCTAGAAGCCACCCACTTTGCACAGCAAGACACCATGATCCCTGGCCTGAACAATCGTGGCTGCCTCTAACTGCTCTCCCTAAGTCCACCCATTTTCCTGTACAGTCTTCTTTCAGAGGAAATTTTTTAAAACATATGTCAAATCATACTAGTCCTCAGCTCAACACCTCCCAAAGACTCCCCACCTTAGAGTAAAATCCAGTGTGGTTACAAGGGCTCCCAAGGCCCCATGTGGCCTGGCTCTCATTCTCTTCCTAACCTCATATCCCACCATTCTCCCCTTTGCCTTCCCCACTCCAACCACACTGGCCTTCTCGCTGCTCCATGAACCTGCCTCAGGGCCTTTGCACTTACTGTTTCTGCTTCTAGGATGCTCTTCCTGCAGATACTCACTTGGCTCATTCAGGACTCCACCTGAGTGTCACTTGTCCGGGAGGCATTTCCTGACCACACTAGTTAAGCTTGCCGGTGCCCACCCCGGCCCTCTCTGTCTTTCTTTTTAACTTATCCCTGAGACGCTCTTCATTTTACTTACCTTTTATTCTCAGTCTCCCTCCTGTAGAAAGCAAGCTTCAAGAGCACAGGGATTTCTGTCTATTTTGTTCGTGGCTATATCCTCAGAACGTACCTGGAAGAGAATGTGCACTCAATAAAAGTATTTGAATTGATTTTTGTTCAACATAAAAAAAAAAAAACCTCCTATAGAGTTGTCCATAGGTGAAATGAGATTATCTCAGGAGGTAGTGAGCTCCCCTTCCCTGGAGGTGTTCAAGCAGGGGCTGAGTGACATTTTGGCAAAGATACCAAAGAGAGAATTCAAGCACTAGGTATTTGATTAAACTAGATATTAATCCAAGTTCCTGCCAACCCTGAAATACCATAGCTCTTTGAAACACCACGAAGATGCTAAGACTCTTTGAACTGGACCTACAGAGGTCAGCAAATGCTTTAAAAACCAGGATCATATTTCTAATCTCCTGGGTCTAGTGAATTGAGCTCTAGTAGTTTCCAAGAGTTTTTGTTTGGGAGGGGTGTTGTTTTTCATTTCTAATGTAAGTCCTTTAAGCCCCAGGAGTCTATTTGGAAACATTTTCTCCTGAACACAAAAAAGCAGCACACATCTAATTGCAAATGAGAAATTTCAGGACATGCTAGTGTTATCAAATAACTGTATTATCTGAAAAAAAAAATTCATCATCTCACGTAATTTAAATTCTTGCCCTTTGCTCCCTTGTGTATATTTTTGCATTAAAAAGTCTGCTTAAAATTAGTTCGGTTCTTCCCTTTGGGTAGATTTTAAAACAAAAACATGGGAGGATTAGGAAGAGGATGAGAATGACTGATAGTTGAGATTTCTCCTACGGAGTATCTTGATTGCTGTATGATAAGAAAGTTGAAAGAATGTGTGAAAAGATCAAAAAGAAGAAAATGCATGGTCTAGGGTCTGCACAGATTACTGATGTCACCGCCCTCCAGGGAAGAAAATACTTTGATTATATACCTTTATCTTTTACAGTGATAAGAAAATTGCAGGACCCAAGAGACAGAGGCCCATGCTTTACATTCTATTAAACGTGGGCTAGAGTAAGATCCAGATATTTCCTGCATTCTCTAGTCTCCACTGGGAAGTGGGATTCTTCAATCGTGTGAGCAGACCCGGGATCTTACAGGTAACCAGATGAAGGGCAAGGGGAGTGGTCCCCTGTTCTCTGAGGCTGCGATTCTGAAGCCAGCCTGGACACTTCTGAGAGCAGAGGAGATGTTCCCTCTCCGTTTACAACTTCCCCCGGCACAGAGATTGGGAACCCAGAGGAATATCCAATTATAACACAACACTTTTATTTCATCCAAGGCCATGAGAGGCAGGTTTCTTCCGCTGCTTTTATAGTCCTTTCTGCACAAAGGAGCTTTGAGCTGGGTACTTTTCAGATATCACAGATTCTCCTCCTATTGCCAGCATGTCGTCTGTTTCTGGAAAGGAGCCCGCAGGTGTAGCATGACTGAGACGAACAGGTGCCAATCATTACCGTGTGTTTGTCCCATTCCCTACCGGCGTGGGGACATCTCAGGGGATTTTTTTTAAGGGAATTCCCCATCACGGGGCTGCATCGTTGTCTACAGAGCCACTGTTCTTCTTCCTGACAGCTCCTCTTTCCTGCTCCCACGCCCATTCCATCTCCGACAGGGGAGCAGTTCGTCATTCTGCAGAGCGTGTGCTTTATTATAGAAATTGAGTACACCCAAAGAAAAGCTTCCCACCGCCATCCAACAGTAGACTCTGAGCACGCCTACATGTCTACATCGTAATCGGTGCCAAGGTGAAGACTGGGGTGGCAGGCACTGGAAAGAGAGTTCACAATCTATTGGACAGACGAGATGATTGTTATGAAAAAAAATAATTCAAGAGTAACATCAATGGTGCTTCACGCCATGAAAACAATAAGTATATTTGGCACTAGAGAAGATAAGATTTGTGTGGCTTAACCTGGACTGGGCCTTGAAGGACAGAAGAAAGAAACAGAAGCTGGTAAGACCAGTCTCTATGTAAGCCTGGCCAAAGCCAGTTGGATAACCCCATTCTGTCCTTCCTGTCGGCCTCCCTTCCAGAACGTGGCCCCAGGGTGCAGTGGAGTCAATTCCTGTGGGAATTAAACAGGCCAAATGTTTTGGTCCCACGTTGATGTTCCCCCACCACATCGCTCAACACTTAGAATCCAATTATCAGAAAACACAAAATTAGAAAGCCGCAACTAAGTCAATGAATTCCCCCCTTTCTACAGAGAGCAGATGATTCTGTGCATCTGTTTGTGAACAGCTTTTCTCCAAAGGGAGAATTTTAAGCAGGAAAATACTAGCAAGAAATTTTGGAAGCAGGTCCAAGAGCAGTGCAAAAAGTCTAGTCCCAGAAAAGTATGGAAGGAGTTGATGCTCAGGTCCCAGGAAGAAGGAGTGGAGTCTCCTGGCATGGTACAGCCCCATCCTAGGGGTGGCCCTGATGGTTGCTTCTTGCTAAAGGCTTATGTCCACCCCGAGTGCAACCTCCAGGCCCCAGTGGACAGGCCTTGGCTGTATGAGCAAGGGCACAGTCCTTAATTCTTCGTATGGAGAATAGGTCAGTGCTACCTACCTCAAAGAATTTGGCTTCTGGAGACAACAAAACAAGGATTTAGTACAGGGCCTGGGACAGAAATTACTCACATGGCCTTTATTATTACCATTGTTAATCATCATAATTTTAATATCACCCTTTATCTCTATCAAAGCTGCTTCTTTCTTTCTTTCTCACTTTTCCTTGCTATACTCCAATAACTAGAAAGTTACATACTCAGATCCCCATGGGATTTTCTTCTCCTGTTAGAGCTTTGGGTCATCCTGGTTTAATCAGTCCTTTTAAAGAATCACCAGCCATTCTTCTGGCTGACATTTTAATCAGGTTTTCCCAAGAATCCCAAAGGAGAGGGGAAATGGAATTGCAATGAAAAAAAAAAAAATCCACTTTTCTCTACATGCCGGTAAATTATAACTCCGCAGCCAGCTCGGAAAAAGAACAAAAGACACATGGCGGAACATTTTTCTGGCTGAAAAAATTGACAAAGCACTAGAAGCAAATTCTTTGCAGTATTGATGGGGAGTGGAGGGCCAGAAAGGGCCTGGGAACAAGTGTAGTTCTACAGAGCATGTCCTCACAGCTATTCTAACGCGACACCGAATGTGTTCACAGGACACCTTTGGGATGGGAACAAAGTGTCTGCTTCTCTGCACGTAGCCTTTAAAAGATAGAAAAGGAGGATGCCTTTAAGTACCCAATATAGTAGATAATATTCAAATAATATTTAGGGCTTTGTGCTCCAATGATACACAATATTCAGTCACTCACAGTATTTTTCCTGGAGAAACTCTTTCCAGCCCTGTGGTCAGGTCTCCCCTGTAGCACCTTCGATTGGTCCTGGAGATCGCTCTAAAATAGATGTCTGTCCTGGGACATGGGCCAGTCAATGGAGGACGCAGCAGAACAGGAGTCAGCCTGGGTTTGCATCTTAGCTCACCACTTCTCTACCCTGTGCCCCTGGGCAAGTCACTCAACCTCTCTGAATCCACAGCCACCTCGTCTGCAAAACAGAGGTACCAACGTTCCCTTCCAGTTCAGGCTGTGTGGGAATGGAATAGAGCAATGCATGCAAAGTGCTCAGTGCACCGCCTGGCTCACAGAGCATACTTCATCATCAGTGTTTGGTGGAGAGAAGCCCAAGGAGAAGGGGGACGAGACAGCAGGAAGGAAGCAAGACCAAGAGTGAAGTCCTGATGGTGTCTGCCAGCTCCTGTCCTCCTCCTACTCCTCCCGACGCCATGTTCATTGCTCTCCCCATCGGAGCTGGAAATCTTAACCAACTGGTAACAGTTGCCATTCATATTAGTTTGCTGGAGCTGCCATAACAAAGTCCCCCACACCTGGTGGCTTCGATAACAGCAGGGCTCTGTCTCACAGTTCTGCAGGCTAGAAGTCTGACACCAAGGTGTCTGGAGCGCTGGTTCCTTCTGGGGGCTTGAGGGAGACTCTGCTCCATGCCCCTCTCCTAGCTTCCTAGCTTCGGGCGGTGTTCTGGCAATCTTTGGTGTGCCATGCTTGTAGATGCTTCACTCTGATCTCTGCCGCTGTCTGCACGTGCTATTCTCCCAAGATGCATGTGTCTACGCCCAAATTCTTCGTTCCCATAAGGTCAGCAGCCATATTGGATTCAGGCCTACCCAAGTGACCTCATCTTAGAACTAATTACACCTGCAACCAACTTACTCCAAATAAGGTCACATTCCGAGGTCCAGGGAGTTAGGTCTTCAAGGCATGGATTTGGGGGTCGAGAGGAAGAGACAATTCAATTTGTAACAACACTATTAGCCTTGTGACCCTAGACAAGTCACTTAGCCTCGGTGCCTCAGGTCCTTAGAGCCAGTGCCAGGACTGTAGCAGAGCTGTCGGCATGTTCCCCACGTCCCGTGGGCCTTGTCATTGTGGTGCTGGTTGCCCAAACTTCAGTGTCCCAAGGGCTTTCTCTGGCAGCCAAAGTCATTCTGCCTGTGCCACACCAGGCTGGAAGTTCCAGAGGAATTATATGCATGGGGAGTGTTTTCCCTTAGAGCATCTCAATGCCCTCAAATTGACTTTGAGGCTCCGACTGCATGACTAATCACTGGAGAGGCGGCAAAGTGTGGTGTTTACCATCACAGGCCCCGAACTAAACATGCCTGGATTCCTGCCACATTCTGCTACTTTCTAGAAGTGCGATCTTGGGCACATTGTTCGATCTGGCTAAGCCTCAGCTTCCACCTCTGGAAAATGGGCATAATCGTAGTTGTTCTCTGAGGACTGAATAAGATAAAGCATGAATAGCCAATACTAAGAGCTCAAGAAAAGTTATTTATGATCCTTACTCATCTATTTATTCTACTTTAATACTGTAGAGATCGATCTGGCCACTCCTATGACAACATTCTCTTCCCCAAGGCCTTCTTGTTTCCACCTCTACTTCCTTCCCACATGCCTGCCATGCACGAGGCATTCAATAAACCCTTCAAATAGTGAATGAATAAATGAATGATACAGGAAGATTTAAGCTTTTTCTATTCTGCTGTTTCCAGAAAGGATTTGAGGAGGTTGAGGAATTGCCTGAGTTAGAGTTTATATGTTCTGACATATGAACCATGCAAGGTAAAACATACGAGCAAAGATTCCAAATAACCCGAGATTGGGAGCCGTAATTAATGAATGCTAACTCCTCCAGTCTGAGCAAAGGCCTCAGGCTAATAACATTCTGAAATTGCTTAAAAGCAGTTATAGTCACAAAACCCAGGTACACCAGGAGTCCACTGGGAGCTCTAATAACATTACACCTGAGCCCTTTATGTCAGAAAGGAGCTCAAGAGACCGTTCACAGACTGAAGCAAGATGGGGAAAAAGCCTCGCTCAGCAAATAGCATGCCATTAACTTGGTGTGTGCGGACAGTACCCAGGGAGGAAGTAATTGAGTCAATAAAAAAAATCAGAGTGGATCAACAGGCCACGTGGGGGCGGGAGGACATGCAAAACTGCTGGTTCCCGAGAAAATTCAGAACGAGACAAAAGTTGGAATATGTGGGTCACTCTATAAGAATTTTAAAGTTAGTACACATTGACTAAACGATAACAGTAATATTTAAATGATGTGATGGAATGGTAGTCCTTTAACAAAAATAATGGTTAAGGTATATCATGCCTTATATGTTCACTGCACTCTCCTAGGCACTTTGCCTGAGTTTAATCCCCATTCGATCCTCACGACAGCCCTGCAGGTAGGGTCCGTGATTATCTCCATTTTACATTGGAAGGAACTGAGGCACAGAGAGGATAAGTGATTTATTCGTCATGTATTATCTCATTTAATCCTCATTTGAAGGAGTTACCATTATCTGTTCTCACTTTATAGACAAGAAAACTGAAGCACAGACAGGACAATAATTTGGCCAAGGTCACACATCTAGGAAGTACTAAACCAGGGTTCAGAGCCAGTTGACTTCCCCAGGGCTGGGACTAACACACCGGTTGCTACGTGAAATATATTTAGATTCACCTCAAAGAATATCTAGCAAGGAACTTTGGTTGTAAATTCATAGTAACAATAGCAAGCACTTATATAGAGCTTATTATGGGTCAGGCACTATTTTCAGCACTTTTAACACATAACTTATCCTTATCACAGCCCTCTGAGGCATGTAGTATATTAAACCCATTTTACAGATGAGGAAACTGAGGAAGAGCGTTGAAGGGCCTGGCCTGCAGTCATGCAGTAAATCCTGAAGCCAGAGCTTTCAGATCCAGGTATCTGGGCCCACAGTCTGCTCTCCTGCCTAAGAATGATATTTTGATTTGATGTCAGACAATCTGGTGATCCATCCTGGCGAAAAAGAAATCAACAACAGTGAATTTCCTTAAAGCCTCATCTTATCACAGAGGAGTATTTACATCATCGTTTTGTTTCAATACCGAGCATTTCTTTTAAAATCATCAGTCTCATCTGGAAGAAGATTTTCTTGTCCCCAAGAAAAAGAAAACATAAGAACGGAAGCACAATGCTGTATGTCAGACTATAACGAGATGCAGAGATGAGGCCACGTTGCAGCCTGCACACCTGTCATCTCTGTCCCGAACAGCGAAGCCGCCTGCCACCTGCAGGTGTGCTGCCCACGAGGAACTGGAACTGCAAAGCCACTCCAGTGTCCCCACTGCCTTTGGAGAGCAAGCCGGGACTTTGTTTTTTCTATACCCTGCTGTTTCTTTTCTGTAAATGCTATTGTGGGAAGAGGTTCATAAGGAGATGAAGCTGGGTGACACTGGGCTGCCAAAAATACCTTTTGTAGTTTACCCATAAAATGCGAATGTGCCTGTCACTGCTGATGACAGCACTGAAGGCCCTCCTGAGCTGTGAGCACCGCTTGCTCCCCCCGCTGCTAAAACATCTCCGTCTGCAGTTCACTTGCAGCCCAGGGTGTGGAGAGGCAGTCACAAAAGAACAAACAGAATGGCTGGAAAGGATCAATCTCCTTTTTTTATTAATGTTCTAAACTCCAGGAAGGCCAGCTGGGTCTAGGGGCTTGTGTGCGCCAGCCGTGGAATCTGTCCTCCGGGGCAAGGCTTTTGACCCACAGGGTGGCCCAGACTTTTGAGACTACCCAATTCTCATCGGTGATTCCTGTCTGCTAAACCTGGTAAGAGGAAAGTCTTGTGCAGAGTGTGCCTGGGGTCTGCAAATCAAAGGAGGAACACCAGGGTCCGGAGTTGGGGAGCCCTGATCAGACACCCCATTCTGGCTCCATGCCCATCTCAACACACACCAACGACAGGGTATTGAAATCACCGGGAAACGCGATGGCGTGATGGCTCGTCTCACCCAACACGCAGTCATCTTTGTGATCAGAAAATAGGTTTTGTTTACTTTCGTTGCTGCAGAACTCGGCACCTGGCAAATACAAGCCCTCAGTAAATATCTGATGAGTTGGGGTAGCGACTCAGGGACGCAGTCTGGACCGGCAGCACCAGTCCCAGCTAATGTGAAAAACAAAACAAACTAGGGCTTGTTTCCATCATCATTTACTGAAAACTCGTTTCACTGTACTGGACATTTGGATACAGATGATCTCATTTTATACTCACAAGCAACCCCATTATATAAGGGACATAATTCTCCTTATTTTACAGATGAGGCAATGGAGGCTGGGAAGGATTAAGTAACTTGCCCAAGATCACACAGTTAGTTGGTTAGTGGTCTGAGCTGGGATTTGAAACCAGGCAATTTGATTCCAGCTTCTGCGAAATTAAACACATCAGTCCACACAGCCCCTTAAGATGCATGCTTCGTTTTGCAATCTGGGGACTTTTTTTCCCTCCCACCCCCGCCTCTTTTCCCCTTAGTGTTCTTTTCAGGTAACTTTGCCCACATAAAACTGGTTGGAAGATAGAGTACATGGCATCCTTAGTCCTTGCCCTAAACCTGAACCCAGATCTTATATTCCAGACCGGACCAGATGGGCCTATGTTGGAAAATCTCTGTCCTGATTGGAATTCGGCTCTGCAATTGCGGGAGAGCCCCTGGTTAAAGCACATGCTCCAGCTTTGAATGCCACCAGCCCACAGCCCGGCTGACCTGGGGCAAGCTTCCGACCTGAGACTCGACCTATTTAAACCATGAGAATAATAACCCCTGCCCTGCATTTTTCCAGGGTTAGTTTCCTTGAAGAATGAGGAAGGCCAATGTCCGTGAGTGTACTTTGAACATCATGAAATACTCTTCTCCAGTGTGAGAAGGCGGTGGTGTAGGGTGCCAACGATTCTTATTTAGGCCACTGGATTAGATTGCTTTCGTGCTTCATTTTTTTCATTTAACAAAGAGGAATGAGAAAGAAAACCTCCTTCCTCTGAGAAAGAGAGAGATGCACAGAGACAGAGAAAGAAAAAACAAAAAGATACCGAGAGACAGAAGAAAGAAAAAGGCAGAAGAGACATGGAACAGGGACAAAGAGACAAGAGGGGAAACACAGGCTGAGAGGGTCAGAGACAGGGGCAGGGGTCTAGAGAGACAGCCAGGTCAGAGAGAGCCAGCGGGAGAGCCCAAGGCTAAGCTCAGTTTCTCATCTGTCTGTCCCATTAGATGCAACAAGTAAATTGCCTCCAAGACTCGGCACAAACCTAACCTTAATAACTTAAATTCTTTCTTCCTCCAACTGGTTGGCCTTTAACTTCCTCCTTAGCTGTCCCGCCTTGGCCCCACGTCACTCACCCCCATCAACTAATCGTGCGTCAACCAGATGATGCTCTATTGCAAAGAACCACATTGCCAGTGAAGAAGCTCTTTTGGTTGCACACAGCACCTGCCTCTTGTGCCTGGCTTGGGACCGGCATTTTCCCTCGTCGTGGCCCCTAGAGTGTCCACCTGCTCAGCATCTTACCCTCACCGCCACCACCAGCCCCCGGGCAAAGAAGATGTGTCAGCTGCCTTGCTGCTCACAGGATGGGCTTGATCCTGGACGGCCCCGGGTAAATGGGGACAAGAGCCCAAAAGCTCTGGCCAGTGCTCAGGTGAGATGGGGACTTCTCAAAGAAAGCCCTTTTTTTATACTTATTACAACACTTTTGACACAAATGTGTTGGTTTTCCTCACCTGGCTGTTTTCCGATTCTCCGCAGACACCAAGTGTGTGTCCTACAATTTAATTCTGATACTAATTACCCAGAGTCACCACAGACCCCACAGGTTAAGGGCTCAGTCCCGCAAGACTGCCCGCACTTCCCATGCCAGCCGCCAGCCCCGACCCCCCACACTGCTGCCGCTATTAACCGGAAGTTCCCATCGCCCCCTGCTCAGGTTTGATAATCTGCTAGAACGGCTCACGGAGCTCAGGAAGATAGTTTACATTGCTATTGCCGGTTTATCATAAAGGGTACACCTCAGGCGCGGCACGTGGAAGAGATGCACAGAGCGGGGCGTGGGCAAGGAAAACAAGCGCCTTCTCCAGGTGCGCACATCCGGGCACCGCCACTTCCTCCCCGACCCGGAAGCTCTCCAAGCCCTGCAGTCCAGGGCTTTCATGGAGGCTTCATTACAAAGGCAGGATGAATTAAATCATTGGTTATTAGCAATGAAGTCACCCTCCAGCCTCTCTCGCCTCCCCCTCTCCAGTTGGGAGCGGGGCTGTAAGATCTAAAACTCTAATAGGATGGTTGGCGCCTCAGGTCCCCACAGCCCCCATCCCCCAAAAGTCACTTCATTAGCATAAACTCAAATGTGGTTGAAAGGAGCTTATTATAAATAAATGCTCCTCTCACCCGGATCATTCAGGAAATTCCAAGGATTTTAGAAGCTCTGTGCAAGGAACTGGGGATAAAGACCAAGCACATATTTCTTATGTCACAATGTCACAACTGCCAGCCTGCCAGAGGTCCAAGAATGATGAGCCCACATGTGAGAAATGACAGTGGTGTTCCCTTCTGCTTTAAGGATGAAGGGTAAGGCTGACATTTGTCGTGGGAACCTGAGTCCTTAACCCCTAATCGCCCGGTGACTCTTCCGGCTACTGAGCTCCTGGCCGGTGTGCGGATCTCCTCCAAGATTGCCTGTGCGGGGCAGCCTCTGCATGTCCCCTGCTGACACCCCTCTTAATCTCTAGATGGACGTGAACAGCCTCACTCCTTATACTTGTCTCTTGCATTGCTGTTCCCTGTCACACACGTCTGATCCTCGCAGAGCTCCTGTCCTGCTGATAGCAAAGGTGGCTTTCCGAGGGACACACAGGTTGCTGATTAACACTCGTGGAGCACTGGCTATTTGGCAGGTCCTGTCTGAGGACGCTCCGCAAACCATTTCATGTAAGCCTCTGACCCTGGCTGCGAAGTAGTTCTTACTTCCAATCTGGAGATGCGGAAACTGAGACTGAACGGGTTTAGGGGCTCACTCGTGGTCATGTAGCAGCTAGAAAGCCAATGCCCAGGCTGAGACTTTGACTCCACTTTCAGGCACAGTAGGCAGACCTTCCTACGGTCACCCCTAAAGGAGTTCAGATGGAGATCTCTCTGTGAAGGGGAAAAAAACTGATAGTGGGTAAATCAGGTTTGCGCTGTCCAGCAAGAGCTTTAAAAACAAGATTCTGGAGCCCTCTCTCTGTCTGTCATGAACAAATGAACAGTTTCTTTCATTTGCCGCATCCCCCCTCTGCACCTTCCAGAAAGTGGGAGCACTGGCTACTACTTATAGAAGGGGAGTCTAAGACATTCAAAAACTACTTGTAGTAGTATCCTTACTACAAGTGTCCCGCACAATGAAAATTGCTTTCCTAAGTGAAACTAGACTCGAGTGGTTTGTTTTGCCCTATTATGGTTGTTCAGTCAGTAGAAGTGTTTGTGTGATTTTCTCAAAGTTCCAAAAACAACCCGAGGAGATAATAAAATACCATCCTCTTTATTGAAGTCTGAGATTCACTAAAGCCGAAGACTGCGGGTTGTGGCATTTGATTGCCCTAAATGAAAATGTTGGAAGATAAAGAATCCCCTTGGCTCTGACCTTTAAGGAGCAAACCATGGCCAGAGGCGAGGGAACGCAGCCAGTCTAATATATTCTCCCTCTGCTAAATTCCACATTCCACAAAAATTCTGTCTTCTCCCTAACATTAGTGAAGAAAACAATCGATAGGAAAACGCCAGGTTCATCCTAAGGGACCACAATTGCAAAACAAAAACTCTAAACAGCTCAGTTCCCAAACTTAAAGGGTTGACCCCTTATCCTCTGGGTGGCGCCCTCTTTGAGATACTCATGGACCTTGATGTTCAAAGTAAAAGCTTGCTCTAACGAGTCCTGAATTGTGTTGTTAGTCTAATGCGAGGCAAGGCCTTTGTAACCGCTTCTAACTGGAGGGCCTTTGTTTCAGGAACCTTCAGGAAAGCCTTGTTAGGATTGTAGCACTCTCTGATGAGACCGTCACCTCCCTACAACACCTAAATACAACACTGATCCTTCCTGTCCTTCTCCCTCCTCTTAACCGAATTGAATGACAACCCAATTTAACATCTATCGCTTCCCATCTGACTTTAACGGCGTAATGATAAAGAAGGTTATTTCTGCAAAAATATTCAAAGGTTTCTTCAGTTTTCTCATGGGTCTCTCTTAAAATCCTTTGATATTTCTAGCATTCTCACTTGAGGCATGTTTCCAGTTATTAACATTATGGCTATGGAACAAATTTCCCCAAAATTTAATGGCTTAAAATAACAGCACCTATTTTGCTTATAAATGAGCAATTTGAGCAGGGCACAGTAGGAACATCTCATCTCTGCTCCAATTGTCCCCAGCTAGAGGGGTTGGTCTGGGGGCTGGGGTCTTTCTGCCAGCCTGTTCACTGGCGTCTGGCACTTGGCCTGGGAAGACTCTAACCGCTGAGGCCAAAACAGCAAGTGTTCCTTGGGCTTCTTTCTCTGTCTTCCTCTGGTCTCACTACATGGTCTTTCCAGCATGGCTGCTTCAGGGGACTGTATTTTTTTTTTTTTTTTACATGGCAAATCAGGGCCCCCAAGAGAGAAGGCAGAAGCTGTATCACTTTTATGACCTGGCCAGTGAAGTTACACATCATCACCTCTGCCATACCCTATTCCTTAGAAGAAAATCCCATCATCAAAGGGAGAAGAATAAGGTTGTACCTTTTGTGAGAGGAATGTCAAAGAATTTGCTGACATGTTTTATTAATAAAACCACCAAACGTGTCCATGATGTCATTTTCTTGTTGATTATTTCTTCTGATTGTTAACTGGTTCAGCTCCACCAAATCCATTTGTTGGTGGTTCTGTGCAAGTTTGGCATGTCAGGCCCAGGAGGGCTGGGATTTTTGTCTGTTGTATTCAAGGCTAGTCTCTAATACTTAGTGCCTGGTACATGGTAGGTGCCCAATAAATGTTTGTTGAATTACTGGCTGATTCAACAGTTCTCCAATATCACTTTAGTCACCTTCATGAAGTCCTGCATCCTTTATAAGATTTGCAGTTTTCCTTTACAACTAGTTCTCCTTGTTTTTTTATTGTATTGTCTGAAGTTAACAACTTGGGACAATCAATGACAGACTAGTCAAAAAAGATGTTGATATAACGAGCCGAGATAGAACCTAATGTTACTGAATGAGGGATATTGAAATGGAGATTTGTAGTTTAAGTGGTCATTTCATTTTGGGGGGAGCATAAGAAACTCTGTTCCCCACATGAGAGCTCAGATCATAAAGACTTAAATAACAAGGACTTTCAGAATACCTTTGAGCAAATTAAAATCTCTCCTAGTTTCAAGTTTTCTAGCTATGGAAAGGCATTCCCTCTCAAGCTGCAATTTCTTGGTGATTTTAGAACTTAGAATTTTAGATCAGGGTCATAGATCTAGATGGACAGATATTTAGCATCCATGAGAACAAACTTATTAATTAATAATAATAACAAATACTGATGATGTTTCAAATACTAACGATCATTTACTATGTATCAGGCCTTTACTGTTTTGCATGTATTTTCACGTGTAATCTTTGCAACAAACCCTTGAGACAGGTGTCACTATTTCCATTTTTCAAGTGCTCCACTAAGTTCCAGAATTTCCTCTGGGAATGTGATAGAAATAAGACCGAACTCAAGTCACACAGCACAGCCCAAGCTGTTAACAACCATGCCTTCTCACCTCCCTTTATTGCTCTGTGGTGCAGAATGCCTGCATTAAGCCTGGCTGTGAACTAGTCATACTGGAACAGGAACCCATAGTAAGAGCCTCTCTCAGGCCTCAGCAAAGGCCATTTAATACCCAAAGGACCAGAAAGATCTGTTTATAACCCAGCTTCACAGACAGCTCTCTGTAGATGTTGCCACACATCCTTTTCTCTCCACCTGGTCTCCTGAATAACTCAAATTTTAAAGTCTCTCTTCCCAATCAATCAGAGCCCATTCTTTTTTGGTTTTTTTTTTTTTTTATGTTTTCATAAAGACGACTATGAAGGCACATTTCTTTCTTAATGGTTAAGTCGTTGCTTCCATCTTATGCTAAGATTATGCAAAATGAGGGTTTGACCCATTATTAAGTAGCATGTTTAGGATATCATATTTTAAAAGCAAGCTAGGAATTAAAGATAGCAAGGGCCCTTGCCCCTAAAGCTGATCTCTAAAGGCCCAAAATAGTTTATAGACATTATCTAATTCACTATCACAACAAAGCTGGCATTATCTTCCCCATTTCGCTCATGGAGAAACTGAAATGAGAAAACTATGGCCTGACTTTGACACTGTGCAGATTTGCTCTGTTAACCCTGCTGCAGGAGCCGGCTATGGGAAGGTTGGCAGTGAGGCAGATTGGCTGTGGTCCAGACCAGTTTTCAAACTAACTTCCTCAAACAGGTCTTAATACCCTGGAGATAAAAGGCTGGCTAGATGTGCCTGACCCTCTTTGACTAGAGGAGTTTAGCTTTATATAGATTATATCTGCTTTCTAGATTTAGATTTTTGTGAAAGTTTCCTTTTCAACAAAGGATCAGCTTCTAATAGCTAAAAATCTGACATAACCACTGGCCGATATTAGGATATGTCACTGTTAGAAAGTAAACATTTAGTAATAGTCAATGGCTACCCTAAAATCCTAAAGCAATCGTTAATGTCAAACCCTGAGCTCCTCCTGTGTGCCCATCGCTGTGCTAAGCACATGACAGACATTAGCTTGTTTCACTGTGTTAAGTTACCATTTTACTGAAGAGGAAATTGAGGCTTACAGAGGTTAAATAACTTGCCCAAGACTACCGGGCTAATGAGTGGTGGAACCAGGATGGACCCAAGCAGCCTAATCTCCAAAGCCATACTGTTAATCATTCCGCTATCCTGACTCTAAACCAATTAATGACCCCAATTCAGTCTTGAAGTCTCTGTCAGAGAAAGATAGACAGCATTAGCAACTTGCAAATTGTACTTCTTACAAAGACTACAGAACAGACAAAAGCCAAAAGCAACATGTTATATAATAAAGAAGTTGGTTGGCCTTTTTTCCTGGTTCCTGGAAGGGAGCCTCTAAATCCTTGGAATTTCCAGAGTGATAGGAGTGTCTTTGTGATTTACGGTGGGCTCTGAGAGTTTATGCTAACAAGGTGACTCATGGTGGGCTCCTAAACAATTTAAGCTAATGAGATGACTCGGGATAGTGGCTGGTCATGCTGGAAAAGACCCACCGTGTATGTAATTAGAGGACTGGGGCTTTGAGCCGTGTGATATCTGCCCAACCTCTGGGGAGCAAGGGTAGAGATTGAGTTCAACATTTTAACCAATAAGTCAATCAATCATGCCTATGGAATGAAGCCCCAATAAAAACTCTGGACACAGAAGCTTCAGTGAAGCCAGGCATCTTGGCTCACACCTGTAATCCTAGCACTCTGGGAGGCTGAGGTAGGAGAAGTGCTTGAGCTCAGGTGTTTGAGACCAGCCTGAGCAAGGGTGAGACCCCATCTCTACTAAAAATAGAAACATTAGCCGGGTGTTGTGGCACAAACCTGTAGTCCTGGCTACTGGGGAGGCTAAAGCAGGAGGATCACTTGAGCCCAGGAGTTTGAGGGTTGCAGTGAGCTACGATGATCCTACTGCACTCTACTCAGGAAGACAGAGCAACACTATGTCTCAAAAGAAAAAAAAAGAAGCTTAAGGTGGGCTTCCTTGGTTGGCAATACTCTATGCATATCGTTGCACATCCGTGGACTGGGAGAATGATGCATCCTGACTCCATGGGGAGAAGACACCAGAAATTTTGTGTCTGGGGCACTCTCTGACCTCACACTAGGTGTCTCCTCTTTTGGCTAGTTCTGACTTATATCCTTTTGATCTAATAAAGCTGTAATCCAAGTTCTGTGAGTCCTTCTAGTGAATTACTGAACCTTAAGGGGTAGTAGAAACCTCCAAATTTGTAAGTGGTTGGTCAGAAATGAGCATGACCTAGGAACCCCCAAGCCTCTGGCTGGTGTAGGGGCCAAGGGAAAACTTCCCCTTTGTTCTCTAAAGGTTGACTGAAAATCACTGACAAGAGACAGATTAATAAGAGGAAAGGCATACAAATGCATTTGATCGTAGTTTGACATAACATAAGAGCCTTCAGAACGAAGACCTAAAGACACAGGGGAAATTGTCCATTTTTATGCTTAGGTTTAACAAAGTATGGACAGCTGTGTAGAAATGTGTGTGTAATGCTAAGAGACTGAGTGAGAAAGTCCTGTAAGTCCTGTCTGTCTAGATTCTTCTTGGCCTCTCTGAGCATGCATTCCTTCCTTCTGGGTATGCGGTAGGACTTTCTAGGAGAGTAAGGGAGTAATCCTTAGCCCTGAATTTTCTTCCTAGATCCATGGAAAGCTTCTGTGACTTTTTCTGAATTATTCTCAGTTTTTCAGTGAAAAATTGGATGACATAAAACATGGCTTGTTTTAAAGAGTAGATGTGTTTCTGAAAGAGAGTTTCAGTCACATTTTAATCTAGCACTTTGCTATTTAAAGAAAGCCTAATGTGAATCCTTTCGTGAAACAAAGCTCTATATACATATCCTTTTCTAATATAAATAATCTTTCCACCATTTTTCTGTTTTGTAAATTCAAATTTCTGTATGTAGAAGTTTCTTTTAAATGAGGTTTCCCTAGACTATCTATCTTCAGTTATTCTGGGATGGCATGAGAAAAAGACAGATGGATGTGGCAAAGTGTTTAAATAGCCTCAGAAAAAGAGTCTCCTGATTTAGGTAGAGCCACCAAAAACACAAAAGCTTTATTTCCTTTATCCTGAAATAGCAAGGCTGTTTTTCAAGATCCAGTCAGAATGTACACCAGCAAATAGCTCACGAAATGTTTAATACATGATCGAGCGCACCACACGATTTCACCCAAACACCTAATGTATTATTCCAGTAGGCTAGGAGAGGCAAGCATCAATCAACACTCAAGCTACCTCATCCTTTCTCAAGGTGAAAGAACTAAAACAACTGTATTATCCGTATGACAATCACTCCTGTTTTATTTGGAGCTGCGTTCCACTCTGACCATCAGAGAAGCAATGACATAGTTTTACTGCTGCTCTTATTAAATATTATTACTGTGGTGCAAGCTTGACGGTCGAGAGAGGAGAAAAGGGAGGCAGCTGCATTGCCCAGAGGAGACCCGGTAATCAGATGGTCTGCAGCCCGAAGAGAACATCAATCTTCTGAATTCGATTCTGACTACACACACTTCAGCAGTGACTCTATGGTCTCAGTATAAAATGTTAACAATATTAAGGCAATTGCTACCCTAAAAAGCGTGTATTTTGAAAAGAACAAAAGGGAGGGCTATAAAAAATTGAGAACAGTGTTAGGAATACAAACTGATATTTTTTAAAAATATACTGAGGAAATACATTGGACTGACCACTGGATTTGGATTTTTTTTTATGGCAGTCTAGCATCCAACCTGCCCCCTCCCTGGTTTTGGGAATGCATACCTGGGCATACTTAGAGGCTTCCCACAGGCTCCCGCAGAGGAGAACACAGTCTGAATCCTTCCTCTCCTCATGCCCTGATAGGCAAGGTTGACACCTGATTGAGTCGGCCCATCAGATGCTCTCACTCCCCTGAATTTTGAGAAGGTGAAGGAAGACAAAGGGTTGGTTGAATGCATCACGGCAGCAGCATGACCACAGCAGTGGCGTGGCCAGATCCACGTGCTTCTTGACTCTCTGGTTCATGTTCATTTCCAAACATGATCTCCCAGCCTCCACTCTACTTTCCATGTATACAACTTTCCCATACTTTCTGTTTTTTGCTTTAGAGTCAGAGTTAATCTCTGTTGCTTGCAACCCAAAATATTGTAGCTGATATCCATCCTTATGAACTGTCTGTGAATGTGAGACTGAGGCCCAGAATGAGGAGCATCCCAAGGGAACAAAGTGTGTTTCCCCAAAAGCTCATTATCATTCAAGGTTCTTACTTGGTTTTATAAAACTAGGAGAAAGATATACAGAAAATGCATAGTCTTGCCCTTGTATGTTTATTGTTGCCACTGCAGGTCTGAGGAATTTTTCTATGGATTGGGCAAGTCCCCATAGAGTAAGTAGAAAAGTGGAATATGGTCTACAGCCAGACCACCCTGAACATGCCCAATCCCGTCTGATCTCGGAAGCTAAGCAGGGTTGGGCCTGGTTAGTACTTGGATGGGAGAAAAGTGGAATATGATTAGTAACAAGGCAGAGTTCTTTCAGTACCCTGGTCCTACAAATGAGAACAAGAGATCCCTTAAGACTGAAGGAGGAACATAGTAAGAAATGCAGCAGGCAATGGATGCAAAGGTTTGAAATTAGAAGAAAGGCAGGCTGGACTGAGGTGAAGAGTCTCCCAGGATGGATCTTTCAACTGCTGAGGCTCCAGAACCTTAAGAGAAAGCAAACTCGGCCACTCCCTGGCCTGGTGAGTGGAGAAGTAAGTGCTACTCAGACTGCAAATGGACCAGATAGCCTGTATTCCAGAGAAGGATCATAGAACCACAGAGAGAAATGCCTTCTGCATCCCATGAAGACTTGCCAGGAAGCAGAGTGACCATGCAGATGAAGGAGAGCCTAACCAGCGCCAAAGGGGATGACCATGGGGCTCGTATCCAGAAGTAAAGGCTCAAAAGTAAGTCCCAGCAATGCTGACAAAAAGTGGTAATAATAGTCTACTTCACTTCAGGTAATCAATCTGTGCTCTGAAAATGCATCTCCATCTGTGTTGCACATTTTCTTCATGTGCAGGTATATGGGTGTTTGGGGACTGCTGTTGATTGTTTTACCCTTTGTTTTCTTCTCAAATGTTCCGCTTGTCTTTGCTGAATTAAGAAGAAGGAACCTCTGGGAGAACTACTGTATTCAACTTCACCTTCAAGTAAAAGAAGTCTTCCTAAGAAGGAGATAAGGGAAACCCTGATCATTAGTAATTGCTGACTCTCCAAGCAAGAGAGCACACACACACACACACACACACACACACACACAAGGTCAGAGGCCAGATCAGTATTCGCTGAAGCCAAACTGGGCTCACGAACCACAGAAAGCCTGAATCGTTACCACCAATCTCTAGTGAACAAAAGCTGTTAGTGCCCATGGCTCTCCAATGACCCACCTTCAAATGGTCCATCTTTAAGAACCACAGAATAACTTTGACTCTGCAAGACTGTAGACTATTTAGTAAAGTTCCCAACTAGGGGCATGGAGCATCCTGGATCATAGGCCCTGGAATCAGCCAGACCTGAGTCTGCTACCCAGTTGGGCAACCTCGGCAAGTTGCTTACACCTGGTGTTGCCATATGAGTAGTGTTGCCACATATGGGTAGTAACACCCCCTTTGTAGGGCCTTCTTGAGATAAAATGAGATATTATCTGTAAAGCTTTTTGCCCAGTGCCTGGTAGATAGTAAATGTTCATCAACATAAGAAAAATATGTAAATAAGAATGTAAGTAAACGAAAGAATGAAGCCATTGAAAAGGCGAGTTTGGATTTCGATGAGGTTCGGAAAAGATTTCACTTACACTGCTAATTTAATTCCACCAGGAAAACAGCTGGGAAGATGAACTAGGATGGACACACTTTTTAAATAAACTTACTTGCAGTTTTTATTTTGAAGAAGCGGAAGCAGCAGCTGCCACCACCCCCACAACAAGCCAGGTGGTTGACAAGGATTGGTGGAGCCTGCAGAAGGCTCCTGTCGGGGGACAGTGACTGTCCAGCCAGTTTCATGTGGGAAATCCGGAGAACAGATTTTCTTAGGCGTTTTTCTCATTCATTCTGGTTTCTGCTTGGCTAGAAAGAGTACATAAGCTGTTTGTCTCAAATGAATGCTCCAGTAGATAAAATACCAAAAGGAGTTTTGGGAAACATAACAAAATAAGAGTTGCGGTAGTAGCTTAGACCGACTGTCTGACAATAGTACCAAGAGACATTTTACAGGAAAGAGTTGCAACTTCCTCCATAATCATGGCCTCACAAGCTTAGAAGCAACTCCTAAACAGCCTTAAGTTCCCATTAAGGTGCTATCAACCACAACTTTACTTGAACACTGCTTAAGTTCTTTGATACTACCATTTTCGGCTAATACTGTGTTTGGGGCACTGAGTTTATTTGTTTAACCAACTTTTATTCGTATGCTTTGTTCCTCCTGACTGCAAACTTGATTGACTATATAACCTGGAGTAAGTCTCCCAAGTTGTCTCTCTCTTAATATGAACATCTACAAAATGGAAAAATAATAGCAGCTCTTCAGTGGGGTCACAGATAAAAGGAAGAGATTCCTGGAGCTACATTTTTCTCTGCTGTGAGCTATGCAAAGGAAGAAAGGGGCTTAAACTGAATGCTTGAGTTCAACTTTCAGTGCTAATTCATGTAAATTTCACAAGAATCAGACCATGTCACAATGGAAGAGAGAAAGATAGGAGGGAAGAGAATCAGGGACAATCTTGGGATAAGGTTGAATTGTAGGCCACTGAACCAGCAAAAATGAGTGTTCTCATCCATAAGCGAAAGATATCAGAACTAGATGACTCAACCGGATTAAAATATTGCACAACCTATGGGAAGTCTACCAAATGGTCATTTATAAATAAAAGTGTTTTTCATGACAGTAAGAATAAAAACAGCATATTTTTTTTTCCTTTTAAGCTAGAGAAAACCCAAAGATAAGTAGTGTTCTATCAATGTAGGGAAAAATCAATAACAAGCTATGTATATAGCTAAACCACCCAGATAACATTGGAATTTGACAAGAAGTTTTTATTGTTGTATATCAAACTGGTTCTAGAGATGAGTTACTTTAATCACTGTTTCATGTTAGTTAGGAGTGATCATTAGAGTGAAGATTTGGAGAGGAGATTTGATATTTTCTATTCAGGAGGAACTATGGGAAAGTACCATTTGAAGAAGTTACGTGGTAGGCAGGACAGAATGAGGAATTAAATGACATAATGATCTCTCCCTTTCTCCCTTATTAAAGGCAAAAGAAATCTTTAATAAAGTAATATAGTCACTTTCAGAAAGCCCAAATGAGTCCAGTGTGAACCATTTGTACGTGACTAAGTCATCTTAGTTTCTTTGGTATGGAATTTTAGAATTTATTGAGAAAATAATAATAAACAGTAAATATCCTCTAAATAATTTATTATGATCTTATGATGCTCACATTTGTTGACTGTGTAACAACGCAAAACTTTGCTGCAAGAAGAACCTCTATTACAGCTAAGGTAGTTGTTCTATTTGTTACAATGCTGAAAAATGTTTTTAATTAAGTGATATTAATACGAGCACAAATAGAATTCTTTGGGGCCGCTTCTTCTTATAAAGAGGTTTTAAATATTAAATGAAGGAAAATACAAGTTAGTCTGTCCATCTTAAAGATGAAAGTTGCATGACCTTATATCAAGGGAATACAGTGCGGATTAATTAGCTAATTAGATCTTTGTTGTACCCAGAGTTATGAAAGACAAAGTGTGCCTGTAGCCCTGGCTCAAGCCAACCTTTCTCTCACTTTTTTTTTAAATTTTAGATCTCTTTCTCTCTCCTTTTTTTCCTCCCCCAGCTTTATTAAACTATAACTGATGAATAAAAATTATATATATTTGAGATATACATTGTGATATTTTAATATATGTATAAACTGTGAACTGATTAAATCAAGCTAATTCATATATCCATCATGTCACACACTTATTATTTTTTTTTTTTTTGTAGTGAGAACATTTGTGATCTATTCCCAAGCCACACGTGGTGATGCATGGCTGTAGTCCCAGCCGCTAGAGAGGCTGAGGCAAGAGGATCGCTTAAGCCCAGGAGTTCGAGTCCAGTCTGGGCAACATAGGAAGACCTTGTCTCTAAAAAATAAAAAATAATTTAAAAAGACCTACTCTCTTAGCAATTTTTAAATATACTGTACATTATTATTAATCATAGTCAGCATGCTGTACATTAGGTCTCCAGAACTTATTCATCCTCACTAAACCTTTGTACCCTTTGACTAACATCTCCCTATTTCAGTCCCTGGAAAATGCCATTCTACTTTCTGCTTCTCAGTAAGTTTGACTTTTTTCGATTCCACATATGAGTGAGATCGTGCAGTATTTACCTTCTCTGTGTGGATTATTTCACTTAGCTTAATGTCCTCCCTGTTCATCCATGTTGTCACAAATGACAAGATCTTCCTTTTTAAGGCTGAATAGTATTCCGTTGTGTATATACCACATTTTCTTTACCCATTCATCCACTGACAGACACTCAGGCTGACTCCATATCTTGGCTGTTGTGAATACTGCCGCAATGAACATGGGAGTGAAGATACCCCTTCCACACATTGATTTCGTTTCCTTTGGGGTTATATACCTAGAAGAGGGGTTGCTGGATCATTCTATTTTTGATTTTTTGAGGAACCCTCACGCTGTTTTCCATTATGGCTACGCCATTTCACATCTCCACCAACAGTGCAGCAAACAAAACATTCTGCATCAGAGAGAGATGCCGATTTGTAGAGGCTGGAACCATGTCATGAGCTGCACCAGGAAGGTCTAAGGTCTAAGGTTCCCTTTTCTCCACATCCTCACCAATGTTTCTCTCTCATCTTTTTCACCTCGTGCCTGTTAGAAT
Organism: Indri indri; assembly: GCA_004363605.1. Classification (NCBI taxonomy): domain Eukaryota; kingdom Metazoa; phylum Chordata; class Mammalia; order Primates; family Indriidae; genus Indri; species Indri indri. The sequence goes on along the minus strand of RJWJ010006984.1, from coordinate 20,037 downwards.
GGCTATTATCAAAAAGTCAAGCCAGCCTTTTGATCTGAAACACCAAGGCATTCCAGTCAACATAAGGGACTGTCACCAGATCGAGGTGAGCAAATGAACAAACCATTGTTAAAGGCATGTTTGAGGCCCTGGCGAAACAAGGGGACTTGCCCCTCACTGTCACTGTGGCCTTGTCAAGTCCCTTGACCCCCACCCCCACCCCCAGGACTCAGTTTCCTCATCAGTAAAACAAGGGAGATTGACCTTTATTTTTTTTTTGGATGTTCTATTTTTAATGGAAATATACTTATATTTACATCACATAACTATAAACACAGTGTGTGGGTGCATGAAAATACTTGGATATGATTAAAAACATAGAATTGACACAGATTTTTGTATATGGAAATTTTCTGTCAACCCTGGCCTTGTAGAATAACTATTAATAACTAGAAGCAGTGGTTTGGTGTAGACACCAAGGGCAGACTCCAGGCTGGGTCTCAGTTTCCCCACTTGTAAGCTCTCAGCCTCAGGACCTGCATATTTTCATTAAGGGATGGTAATAATCCTACCCCAAAGGTGGTTGTGAGGATTAGGGGGTTGACCTTTAAGGAAATTTCTATCACTAAAATCCCACAGCACACAATTTTTAATACCTAAAAGAAGCAAACACATCACTCTGCATCAGAGAAAGATTCTGACTTGTAGAGCCTGGATCCAAATCATGAGCGACACCGGGAAGGTCCCAGGGAAGGTCACACTGTCCAGAAATCCTCCCACCACTGAGCTGCCTTCTGCTTCCCCAGCCACCAGCAGACCCAGGAAAATCCTTAGTGCCTGAAAACCTAGTGACGAATTCCCCAGATCTCCAGCAAACCAGGTCTCACACAGACCTCCTCTCGACTTCTTCTCGACCTCTTTGACTCCCCTTTCAATCCCTTGCTGCCGGTAACCGAGCTGCCCCTTTGGTTTAGAACATTCGTGCCTACGCCTTTCTTCACCCACACAGACGACGTGTTAGGACGCTGTCGTTCTTCCACTCATCGTCTCTTCTTTCACTCGCTGGTCTAGCATTTATGGAGCAGCTACTACAAGCAGCTGTCTGTGCTAGGCCTTGATCTCCTTTGACTAAAATGCCACGTACAGTGAAGCCAGTGTGTTGGTTTTCTAGAGTTAGACTAACCGAGTTCAAATCCCAGCTCTCCCACTTGCTGTGTTATCTTGAACAAATGTCATAACTTCTCTGTGCCTCCGTTTTCTCATTTGTAGAATGTGACTGATAGCAATGACCATTGCGCAGAGTTCTGCGGAAGGTCAAATAAGCCAGCCTGTGTTAGGTGCTGAGAACAGCACTGGATAAGACACGATAAGCACTTGATAAAGCTTAGTTGTTATTATCTCCAAGCAATCTGAATCAGTCTGAGATTAGCAGCCCCAAGTCCGAGCTGCTGGTGACATTCGACACAGTGCCTTCTGTTTAAAACACGATATTTCACGGCTGCGGAGCTGTTTGTCCACTTCCAAGGGCCACTGGGGAATGGATTTGAAGAACGTTTGTCACTGACAAGGATTAGCGAAGCAAGCAGAGTTGCCACCTCGGAGAGCTCGGGGCAATGACAGCCACTTTGTCCAAACCTGAGCAGTAGCAAAAGGACATCGACAGCCCAAAGAAAAGAACCAGATGAAAAACCATAGCCAGGAAAAACCTAGGATGACCTGAGGATTTGCTCCAGCCACCCTTTTTGAAGGTACAGAAGTCCGTGCGGCATATTTATTACAATGGAAGCAATTGCTATGCCCGCGTATTGACAGCAGTACTAGGGGCGGTAATGATCATCACAGTAACAGCAGAGCAGTAGCGACAGCAGCGGTCACGGCAGTAGTTGAAATAATGTAGCGATGCTAACAGAGGCAGCAATGGTCATAGCAGCAGGAGTAATTGTGCTAGTGGTAGTGATCACGGCGATGACGCAGTCGTCATCATGGCGGTGGCAGTGATAACAGCCGCACTGGCAGCAGCGGGAGCAGGTGCAGGGAGGGTGCAGTACCAGCTACACCTTTACAGCACTTTCCATCTATTAACCCAATTCTCACAACCACCCTATGAAGCAGGGGTGACTGCATTTTACAATAGCGCCTATGATATTTTGAATTATTTCAGTTCTTACTCTATCGAACTTGGTTATGCGAGTTCCAGCTGCATCTCCTGAAGATTTTGGTCCTCACATCCCAAATCCTCCTGATCCACTCGCTCAGGCCCCTCCTCACTCACGTGAGCCAGAGTAGCCCCACGGCCTCTGCATCCTTGTGTGCGTTTCTGGTGGGACAGGTGTTGTCCTCCGACGGTGGGTACTGTAGACAGTGACTGGCTCGAGTGGGCAGAAGAGAAGAGAAGGAAAGGAGAAGCTGTCCCTGACCTCCCCCGCGGCTGCAGCCGCACCAACAGACCTCCCCACTGCCACAGGGACACCTGTTCTCGACTGTCTGTCACAGCCTGTGCGTATCCTGCCTTCACACATGACTCGTTATTGCCCTTCAATGAATCAAGTCTCTAGAAAAACCATTTCGAACAGTGGTTAAGAGCCAGACATACTTGCGTGCAAAGGCCAGCTCTACCACCAATGGCGCTGCTCTCTCGACTCAGTTTCCTCCTCCGCAAAATGAAGATAATCATTACCCCGAGGACCTGTTATAAGAAACGAGAGGGAAAGCGCACCCAGACCCCAGCCCAGCACTCGGCACACAAAGGCCTCAGTAACTATTACCCACCGCTACGACGGTTGCCGCTGCCGTAATTGTTTCCTTCAAACCATTAAAGCCGTAATTGTCATTAGTACATCATACCCAGGTAGTTCTTGCAAGGAAAAAATCCTGTATAATGGTGCTACCCAAATAACTCAGAAAATGGAATTTCAGGTTTACAGCGTCAGGTGGTGACGCAGCCCGCCACTCCTCAAAGACACCGTGTTCGTGTCCTGTGGCTGCTGGAACAAACCATCACAAACTTAGTGGCTGGAAATAACTCGAAGTTATTATCTTACAATTCTACAGGTCAGGAGGCTCCAGGGAAAAGGATGTTTCCTTGTCCTCTCCAGTGTCCAGAGGCTGCCTGCAGTCCTTGGCTCAGAGTCCCGCATGGTTCCAGCCTCTGCTGCCATCATCACATGTCCTCGTCTGACTCTACTGTCTCCCTTCTTTCCCTTACGAGAACCCCTGTGATTACACTGGGCCCACCCAGGTAACCCAGAATAATCTCCCCACCTGAAGACACTTAATCACATCTGCAAAGTCCTTTGTGCCATGTTAGATAAAAGATTCACAGGATCCAGGGGTTAGGACACGGACTTCATTGGGGGACCATTGTTTTGTCTTCCACAGAGGCCAAGAAGAACTAGCCATAGAAAAGATGGAGTTGTCTCCGCCTCATTCCCCATCCCTTATTCAGTGTTGACACAATCGTTTCTGGTCTCCTATCCTCCCCGATTCTATATTTCCCAACCTCTCTGAGGGTCAGTTTCCACATGCATCACGCAGTAATGGCCACGCTGCATCTATCTGGATGCATGGGAAATAACCAGTGTCTTATATTAATAGTTCGGTTGTAAAATGCTTAGCAAATTCTAGAATAAAATACCACATAAAAATGAATGAGTAATAATTTAACTGTCTCACAAGTCAATTAATGGACTCAAACTGCTTTGAGATCTTTGGATAAAAGGCGTTTTGCTGATGCCAAGTATACGTTGGTGTTTTGCCTTCGTCTTCACTGTCGGCCACCTAGCAAAGGCACGCGTTAGCTCATTTTTCCTTTTTCGGATAAACTATCTAATTTTCTACCCCTGTGGTTTTCCTGAATGGCTCCTCCTCTCAAGGCTTCCAGTGGGAGAAATATAACTCATTTTCTTCTCTGGGATTTCTGTGGGTGGGGAGATACGGCCTCTTTGACTAGTCTTTTTTCTTTCCCTTTGTTCTCAAGCTACAGCTTTTGCTGCCTCTGACTTGGTCTTCGCTGTGCAGTGGTGACATTGCCATCTCTCTTTTGAACCTCACCAAGGGCTGCTCTGGCCTGATGGGTAGGTTTCTTTCTAATTCCGCAGTCTCCAAGGGGAATGAAGTCAATATGGTTGTTCATCTGCTGAGTTCAGAGTTTGCCCTCATCCACACACCATAGTATTTTATTCTACTTGCAGGGCACATGTGGCGATTGTACTTCCTTGAACTCCCACGTGAAAATGGAGAAGAAGCTGCTGTGTGTCCTCCAGAGTCCTCCGTGCATTGCCTGTGCTGCCTGTGGGTGGGCAGGATACATACATACCCAACCACACCCAGAGGTACAGATGGCACCACCTTTTCAAGATGCCCTACCCTCCAAAATCAAGACCTGCAGAGAGGCAAACCTTTATTCACTTAAAAAAAATTGAAAGTTGCATCTCATTTTTTTAAACATCTAAAAAGACATGACTATATTTAGAGTACCTCAATGCTCCCTTTATCTCCTTAGCAGGAATAATAGCTGTATGAATGTACCAGTCACTGTTCAGCTATTTCAGACAGAGGGAATTTAATAGAGGAAAATGGTGACAAAGGTATCAAAAACACTGGCTTAGGGAAGGTGGCATTCCCCAAAGATTGGCCACTGCAGGTCACTTCCACTGCCCAGAGCTGGAAAAGCAAAGGGGCGAATGGGGAGCTATCCAGAATCCATGAGCACAAACTTGCCACTGCTGCTGGAGCTGAGAGCTCTGCCATCGTATCAGATACCTGTTGCTATTGTGCTAAGATTATCTGCCATTATATTAGATATCTAATACCTGTTGTGCTATTGTGCTAAGATTATCTCAAAACCAGCTTAAAGCAACACACATTTACTATCTCACAGTTTCTGTGGGTCAGAAATCTAGGCACGGCTTAATCAGGCCGGGTTAAATTAACTGGATCCTTCCTCTGCTTCCAGGTCTCTCACAGGCTGCAGTCAGGATGTCCCTTAGGCTACACTCATCTGAAGGCTCAAATGGACAAGGGTGCACTTTCAGGCTCGCGGAGTTGTTGGCAGGATTCAGCTCCTGTAGGCTGTTGGACCTCAGTTCCTCACCAGGTGTTGGACAGAGTCTGCCTTTGGTTCTTTGCCACGTGGGTCTCAGGAATTTGGCAGATTGCTTCATCAAAGCGCACAAGCCAAAAGGCAATAGAGAGAGTCTGGTAGCAAGACAGAAGTCGCAGTCACTTGTAACCTCATCACAGAAGTGGCATTCCTCAGCATGGCCATATTCTATTGGTTAGCAGCAAGTTACTCAAGGGAAGATTACACAGGGCATGAACACCAAGAGGTGAGGGTCAGTGGAGGCCACTGACCATAGCTGCTTGGCAGGAACCCAGGAGCCCAAGCTCCCACCAGTGATGCTGGAGACCAAGTCACCCATGGCATCACCCACTGCTGCCACTATCACAGCCAGAGGAATGGCCTTCCCTTCCTACCACTTTCCAGCCCCCCAAGAGAGTACTCCCATGGGCAAATGCTAACTGAGGCCCCACAACGAAGGGAGCTGGAAATGTCTCCAGCAGCTTGCAGTTCAGAGGAGAGGAAATGACAGAAAATAGCTGGCACAATAGGAAAGGGTTGTTTCTGGTCATTCCCATGCCTCTCCACCCAAACCGCTCTTTTGGACCCCCTTCCACTCTGCTCATTCTAATCAGCTGGTGCACCAGCTGTGTGCGTGGCTCCCCTCCCCAACCCTTTGTTGGAACACCCCCTTGGACTTATGCTCTCAGACTGTGCATCCTGTTCTCGTGCTTGTCTGTCTCTTTGCCTTTTCGCTTCCTTCCAAGCTTAGCTAGCCTATATTCCCTACCCATGTCTCTTCGGGGCTCTTATCCTTGCCAAGTAGCACTGGATGATAAAAGGAAGCCTTTAAATTGAATTAATTCAACCAAGTCTATTATACAGATGCTAGCTTTTAGACATTACACTGGATGCTAGGAAGATGGAAAAGAAACAGTTCCTGCCCTTGAAGAGGATGCAGTTATTCTGGGGACACAGATGTCTATAACACCAAGTGATAAGTGCCACAATTCAGGAGCATTCTGACAGAGTGGCTGACAAACCATATAGATCTGTCCTTAATTGGCTGCAGGTTATCTGTACTCTTGGGTCTTGCTGGGGGTGGGGGAAAAAACATGCAATCTTGAACTCTCAGCCATACAATCCTTATCAAAGATACTCATATTAAATAATTTATGGAGGTTCTAAAAGACATCCACTACTTTCGATATCCTAAAATTTATTCTTCATGTACACAGATGCATAATTCGGTTTTTAAAAAAATCTGTGAAGAACTAAAACAACATGATCCACAGCCTTGTTTTCATACCTCAATGGCGCTGCTTTTACTCAGCTGTACTTTGGTGTCTCTTTGTCTGTCTACCCTGAGTAACATTTTAAAACTACTGAACGAAATTAGATGTGTGCCCAGGGAAGGAAGGTTGAGGGTGTCCTTCCCCTACAACACACCACGCTCATATGCTAAGGACCCCATGGAGAAGTTCCTCTCAGAGCTCAGATTCAGGAAGAGCTTTCTCAGAACGGTTCACTTCTTTTTATCTTATGGCTACACCAAAATTTTGTGTTTCTTTATGTTTCCATTTTTGCTTTAGCTGCCAGAAACTTTGAACCAAATTCGCAGTCGTCTTCTATCATGGCAATCGTGTAAGAGTAGGTGGTAGGTTCTGTTTTACTGCCCTTGTTTTCCCTTGAGCCCAAATCCTCTTTTGTCCTTTTGTAGATATGTTGGTAAGGTAGCTCAAATTCTCTGTAAAGTGAGGAGGTTTGTGTTAATGACAAATGAATTATACATGTGTGTATATGGTGCTATTTCTTCTTGGGAGGGAGGTCCAAGAAAATCATAGAAAGAGGGAATATTTGACCTGAGCCTTGGAAAATGACATTTATCCAGTCTGAGAAGTTCTTTCCATAGTATCAGCAATGACACAGAGACATTCAAAAATGCACCTGAGTTTATGTGGCCAGTTATACGGGAAGGGGGATATAACAACTTGTATGTCTATTTTCCTACCAATGCCGTATCCCTCCTAGTTAGCAGAGTACTCACCCTGTGAAAATGCGTCCTTCTACTGATGAGCATTTAAGGACTAACTCTGAAGATTGCAGTTTCCACCAGGAGAAAAACATTTTTTGATCAAGTAAACCTTTTTCTATTTATTCACATTACAAAAGCTTCTGACTCTGCCTTACATTGGCTAACGTAGACACTTAGCCACCAAGAATGACAATACCTGCCACAGTCCCAGAGTAGGTATAGCCGGGGTAAAACCAAAGACCCTACCCCTTAACGGCCAGATCACAGTGCTCTGCTCTTGCAAAGCCATGTCCTGGCCTGGCTCTGCCTGTAATAAAGGGAAAAAGAGCTGTGTGGGGTAAGAACACAAAATCTTCCGCATGGGAGGCAGATACTGGCTCTACTGTTGGTACCCACAAGACCTTAAGCAATTCACTTCCCCCTCTCTAGTCTTTATTTTCCTCTTACAATTTGGATGTCTGAGAGATAATGTCTTTAGCTGATCTCATTATTTTATAATCACACCTGCAATTTTGACAATCTGTGATATTCATTGATTTTTTTTCTGCAATCTACAAAACATCCACATACATCACCATAGACTCTCAGTCGCTAGAGATGACTTTAAAAATGAGTAATTCACCATGCTTCAGGCAGGAAATTAAGGCTTGTAATGTTGAGATATGAATAATTGTAGGTACCTTTCATTACTTTGATTTCCTTTTTCTGGTAAATATTACAATTATTCAGGCAGCTCAAAACATCATGTGAAAATGTCAGTAAATACAGTAACAAATCTAGCTTTTAAGTGAGTCCCCACTAAGGCGTCATACAAACAGCAATTTGCTGGAATCACATGTGAAAAACATTGGGTTATTTGAGGATTTGGGGTGCTTTCCTGTCTGAAAAGTGGCCTATTGGAGAAGAAAGAATCATCCTCAAGAAGGAATTAATAGAGCAATGACTTTTGTTGTTAGTCAAGTAAATTTCAAGGTTTTTAAGTGTTGCTTTTTATAAATATCAAAGGAGGAAAATTGAGTTAACTCTGATGTGGTTTTGCCATTAGCTTTCATGGAGATCTTTAGGCCAGGTTGGTGCCCAAAATGAGAGAAAATGCTACGCTGGGACTACACAGAGTTTTGAAAAGAAAATCTGCCCCTTTTCCCCAAGATAGTCTGATACTGACCTGAACAAGCATTCTTCTGGGTGTAAGCAAAGTGCTAGCCTGCAAAGGCAGTGGCAGCAAAGGGTATCCACAGGAAACCAAGAGCTATCTGTGCACAAGCAAGAAGCAGTGAGGCAAAATGGCTGTCTTCGAATCAGAATGAAAAACCCTGTTATGACGGTTCTAGCCCTCAGATGCCCAAATACACGTCACTGTTACTGATCCCACCTTGGACCCAGCCCAGACCTCCCCACCCACCATACAATCAATCACTCAGCCACCTCCAAAGACCATTACCTGTGCCCATTACTCTGCACTAAGCTCTCAATTAATTGTCTGCTTATAATCCTAAGACTTTGTCTCCCCTTATGGATTTGCATGTGCAGGTTAGGTCTTTCCAGACTATCTGCTGTGCCTGAGATTCATGCAACTTCCCTGGGGGAATATCCTTGGGTAGCCAGTAACTAGATCATCCCCAAGTGTGTTAGGCTGAGAGCATGACTACTTAGAACATGATCCAGTCATTTATTTTTTACACCACCCTTCAAAAGTTGGTTTAAAAAACAAAAGTCCAAATTGCTTAATATACAAAGAGCTTTTAGAGATAATCAAAAAAATGTCAACAATTTTTAGAAAAGTGAAGAGATATTTCATTGAAAAAAAATACATGTGTCTTTAGAACATATGAAATGGTATTCAATGTCTCTCGTAATGAAAGAAAAACAAATGAGAACAGTGAAACCATTGTTTCCATATCAGATTGGGAAGGATTGGAAATTTTGTAATGTATAGCAAAGCAGAAAGGAAATCAACAGTTTCATGAATTACTGGTGGGAGTATCAATTGCTATAATCCTATTGTGGGGCAATTAACTAATAACTTTTGAAATTTTAAATCCATATATATTTTAATACTTCAATTTCACATGAAGGAATTTATCCTTCAAAAATACTAGACATGTAAGCAAAAATGGGTTGGTAGGATATTTATTGCATCATGATAACAATAACAAGATATATCATAAATGACAACAAATATCTGGAGATCTCCAAATGTCCAAGATTCTACACAGTTACAAAAAGGGATGAGGTCGATCTCTCTGAAAAGATGTCCAAGATAGGTTGTTAAGCAGAAAAAGAGGCTTGACCATGTCATGAGCAGCAATATCTCATCATTTGCTGCCATTACAAAGCCCAGAAATCTTCATACAATGGAAGAAGCCCACCATCAGGCAGCAGATCAAGGCAGTAGAGGTAATATCTGGGTATTTGATAGGGATTAAAGGGAAAGCAAAACTCCTCAGGCAAGTATCTGTCTCTTGGTGTTCCAAAATTTCCATCTCATTGTGCTGAAAACATATCAAGGCATGATTCTGCCCAGAAAAAGAGACCGCCTATGTTTGGCAGGCCCTAGAACAATGTCTCCTTTTTATAATAAAAAATAAAGTTTAGCTTCAATTAAATGAAATAAAAATAAAAATCTTTCGTATTAATTGGTTGGTGGAAACATATAACCAAACACTAATTATCAATAGTTCTACAATAAATTTAAGTAAGGATACAATTTAAAACCACCAACTCTCTTTTCACAAAACTTCAACTGTCTTCTCTCATTGTTTAATACAATCTACCCCCCTCCCATCCCCATCCCAACCTCACCCCTTCCTTGCTTTAAGGAAAAGTTTAACTTTCCTTCACTAAAATTCAGGTGTCAAATAGCTTGTCCACAGCTCCCTGGATGCTAGCTTAGGGCAGCAGCTATCAGAGTTCATTGATTTGCTGCTAGCAAATTGGAAGATTTAATGGTGTGACTTCCGTATGTTGCTAGTTGATCAGTTCTCACTGGGGTCTCTCCAAATGGGAAAAGAATTGCTTCCTGCTAATCTCAGGCAGAGCACTGCATCCACATCCATTTCCACACTGCTCTTAAACAGAAAGAAGACAGAGAAAGATTATGTTTCATTCTCCCACTGCGTCTACATAAAACCCAATTGTCGTCCCTTTCTGATCAGCAAGATGTTACCTTGGCAACTACTTTGTACAGCTCTTATTCGTCCCTCCTTTGAAGCTCATCATTTGTGCAAAAGTTATTTTGCCTCCTAATGAGTAAGAGGAGACATTAGCCAGCCTGACTGGTACTCCCAGACAAAGGTTGTAAAACTGGCAGCCCAGGGGCCAAATTAAACCCTCAGGCATGTTCGACCCACACAAAATTTTTGTTTTTGTTTTTTGAATTTTTTTTTTAATGTAAGCCAACATTTACAAACCAGAAGATTTAACATGTAAATCCAAATTTTCAGTTCTCTTTGAAAATGTTCAGACCTTATATCACTGGGCCCACATTCTTAGCAATCATCTGTAGCTCAGTACTGGTTGTACAAAGTACTCAGCCCACTTCCCTTCATTAGACTCCCTAGTAGGCATTTGGGTTGTGACTCCTGTTCTAGGTAGGATATATGCCCTTTTTAAAAAAATGATAATATTGAGAACTGAGCAAAAGTTGTTTTTAAGCTGTTTTAAGCTTTTAGGATGTTTCTTTTTCTCGAAACTCAGCAGAACTTCAAACTCACAAAATGTCTTTCCACATGCACAAGATTTTCCAACATTATTTTTAACTTTCGGCTGCCATTCCTAATGAGGCCCAGAAACTTAAGATACTTTGAGGCTTTAATCAAGAAAAGGCAGAAACAACTCATGAGGAGAAACAACTCATGTCTGTTGATCGGTTAGGGTGGCAATGAAGTTGGCAGGGAAGGCAGTGGTCCTCAAACGAGCATGCATTAGAACTACTTGAGGGCTTATTCAAACACAGATTTGACCCAAACTAGCTTCAGCACAAAGGGAAGTTACTGATTCACTTAAAATGACAAGCACCAATGCAGAATCAGCTTCGGATGTGGCTGAATCCTGAGGGCAACAAATGTCATCAGGACTGTTTTTCTACATCTCTCTGCTTCATGTTGTAATGCGATGATGGCAATGATTCTAAGCCCTACACCCTTTTTTAGGCCCAGCAGATAAAATCAAGAGTTTTCTCAATGAGGAAAACATCACTGTGACTCAGTGGACCTGATTGGAGCATATGTTCATCCTTAAACTCATCATCGTAGCCAACGGGAACTAATTGTGGATCTCATGTGTGGAGTCAGTTTCACTTAATCCAAATTAACTATGAGTTGGAGAAGACAGTTTTCCAGAGGGGAGTTGGAATACGGTTACTGTTGGGGCTTGGAGAGAGGCTCAATGTTCTGCCCTAGTTTGGAGCCAGTTGAGAGAAAGACCCAGGAACCAAGTAGAGAAACATAAAAATGTCAGCTTTATTACACGGCTTTAGGTCTGTTAACTGAGTGAGCTTGCTAATTCCTAAATTAGATGAGCCTGCTGCATCACAGACATGCAGTCTCCCATAGGGGCTGCCCCTCTCAGATTTACAGGCATGGGAAAGCACAGAATGCTCTCTGCAAACTGGTAGGTGACAGAGAAAATAGGAGGAGGCTGAGTTTTACACACTCAGCCACTGCAAACTCATCCATCGGGTAATTCACTCTTCCTCCCTGGAGGAGAAGGGAAAAGGGTGGTACAGGGAACACAGGAGTGAGGAGTGTTACTCTGAAGAAGTCCCTACACACAAAAACGGAGGAATAGGAAACGTCTCCTCCCAGCATTTAACAGAATAGTAAGTGAATGGTGACAGCAACAATTAGACGTCCACTACAAATAGTAACAGAAAGTGAGACTTACTTTTAAATACATAGAGCAAAACATATGCATCCAACGTGTTAGAGTGTTCGACCTGTTTAGTTATAAAAGAATATTCATTCTACCTGCCATGGAGACACAATCATACCCTTTGGATGCTACACTTCACAGTGGTTACCATGATTTAGTGTTTTTCGTTCAGGCTGCTATAACAAAGTCCTTACAGACTGGGTCACTTATAAACAACAGAAATGTATTCCTTACAGTTCTGGGGGCTGAAAGGCTGAGATCAGGGGGCCAGCATGGCCAGGTACTGGGGAGGCCCTCTTCCAGGGTGCAGATACTGCCTTCTCATTCTACCCTCACATGGGGGGCGACGAGTATGAGCTAGCTTGCTGGCCTGTTTTTTATAAGGGCTCTGGGTTCATTCACAAGGGCTCCGACCTCATGGCCTAATGACCGCCCAAAGCCCTCACCTTGGGAACCTGCGGCCTTAAGAACACAAGTGGTCTTCTAGGTCCTTAAGTGCAGCCTTTTAACTGAATCCAAATTTTACAGAACAAATCCTTTTATTAAAAGGGGTGTAGCAGAGAAAGACGAAGCTTTTCTTGCCTCCTTCGGTGCTTAAAAAAGAACTATCTTGAAGTCAGAAGGCCACAGTTTCCCAGCCCCTGTATCACACTGGGGATTAGATCTCAACATATGAATTTGGGGGGGGAGACACAGACGTTTAGTGCATAACGTCAAGGATTGCAGTGGAATTTATTTATGTTTCTGCCCTGGGATGAAGTGGGAATGAGTAGCCTGAAGAATATGGTTGAAAGCTTAGGAAAGAGAGTCAAACAAAATAAAGAGGAGATTCATACTGATCTCCTGGACTGGATTCTAGAGTGCAAGCTCCATGAGAGCAGGCTCCTTGTCTGCCCTGCCCACCATATATAGTAGGTGCTCAATAAACATTCGTAGGATGAATTAGGAGAGGGCTTTGGAATCAGAAAGAAAAAAATATATCTTGTTTGAGGTTATAGTGGCCCCAAAAAGCAGTGTCATTTGGGATCTAAGATTGTAACTTGACCCTAATTAAAATGACCCTAATTTATGCTGGTTAAGGAGTATCCAGCTAAGTTAGAGGAGCTCAAGAACTAGGGAACCAAAGCTTATCTGAAATGACAGGAGTCTTAGAAGTAATTTGATGCAGTAATTCCCAGCGGCACATTAGAAACAACTGGGGAGCTTCCACCTGACGTCCAGAATCCACTTCCAAAGATTCTGGCCCAGGCATCCATAATTTGCAACAGGAAGAATACAAGAGAACAGCATAAAGCCCTGGGGATCTGGGCCCAAATCTAATTCACTTTGTCTCCCTAGGGTGCCTAACACACAGCTTGTTTTTTTAGAAGCAAGTAAAGAAAAGGGAACAAGTTTCTCAGCTCTCTCAGGAGAAGCCACTTCCTGGTTGCTTGGCTGTCCCCTCGAAGTCCCCCTAATATGCTAGGATAATCAGGGACATGGAGTGAAGGAGTGACACCTTCTGCTCATTAGACCCAAACCTGTTTTATCACATTTTTCCAAAAAAATAAAGTGTGCTAGATGAATAGGTTTATCTGCCTCAAACAAGACTCCCTCAGAAATATTTTACAAACCATCACTCAACCAGGACGGTGACATTTTTATTTCAAACTTTGTCCTCTTGGACCCAACAGGCCTGGGGGCGTGCTGCGTGTATTTGCAGCCGTGCAAACAGCGCCTTCCCATTCCAGAGGCAGAAACCACTGGGCAAGGCGGAATGACCTCGCCAAAGGAGGTTTTAAGTGGTCCTTCCAGCATCACAGCGTGCTGGCGCATCCGAGCCATCAGCCTCCAGGCGGTCTTGCACAGAGCCCCTTGGCCCCACGAGGAGCCACGCAATTCTCAGCAACCCACTCCCCCGGGTGTCACCAGGGCCCCATTAAATGCCTCCAGAATGGGTCTTTTGTAACTTCCCTTAGGAGGGGATGCCATGGGCTAATAGCCATCGCTGTCAGGACGGTTTTGATACTGCTGCGCGGCTTAACGTTTTCTTTTCTGCAGTTTCAGCTCCTTGCTCCTAATTACCTCCCCTTGGACCGCCCAGCGTGCAGCATCACAGCCGCTCAAAGTGCAGCCTGGTGCAACCTGACCTTGGGCCAGCTCCAACTCGGTGACACGTCCCCACGACCCTCTGCCTCGCCTGGGTCTCCTGCTGGCTGCGCCGGGGCGCTCCAGCAGGTCAGGTCGAGGCGCACAGCACCAGCTCCTTCCCCCTTCTCTGCCTGCCTAGGCTGGCAAATACTGTTGGTGTTCCTTCAGCATTTGGGGCACTGCTGGTGACAGCGGGGCTCTGGCTGCCACGCCAGCGAGTCACAGCATTAATTATTCTCTCTTCTCCAAGGGAAGGTGTGAGGCTGAGCCCTGCAACGCAGGTGGAATTGGAGTACAGTCTGCATTAAGTCTCCAGGCTGAAAACCAGGGGGGTTCTCCTCTATTCCCTCTCTCCTCCTGTGCCTTTTAACTAACTTTGAAATTCCTCTGGATGCTGCAGCCGCCGCGTGCTGTTTCCAAGGGCTGGAGCCCCACGCTGATTTATTTGGTAACCATTGCAGGAATTTCAGAAAATGAGAACCGGAGGAGGAAGCTAGGCCCGGAGTAATTAAGATGATTTGTTACACACGATTCAGGTAGGCACAAAGGGGTCCCCGAACACACAGAGAATGCAAGATCAAAGGCGGCAACCCCGAAAGTGGGAGCTCAGCTCCAGAGGAAAACGGGCCCTCTGAAGGCGCCCAGATCCCTGCCAAATTAAAACACCTCTTCGCAGTTTTATCTTCTCCCAGAGATAAAACACAGGGAGATAATATTTTTTTAACTTTTGCTTTCAGCAGTTAGCTTCCAAAATAAAAAAAAAAATTCAAATGTGTATGTCATATTTATAAGTTCACAAGATCTCCCTACCTGAAACCGTTTGTCGGTGGAAAGCAGTGGGCTATTTAAGCCCCAGGAACCAAGCTGCAAGAGCGCATATTTCTTAGAAAGTACCTGTTCTGCACAAGCTTGTTATGACTCTTGACACTCCTCTCTGTGGTGGGACCTCGTGCCCACTGGCGTCCCGCCAGGTCGTGGGACGTGGAACGGAGGGCAGAGTGCGCATGTCCGAGAGCTCAGCCCTGGCCGTGTTTTAAAACCACAACGTGGTCTTTTGCTGTGCATTTCTCCTTCCCAGCAATGTGGCTAATCAAGAACCAACCATCATATTATTTTCCAACTCTACGTGGGCCTCAGCTCTTCTGATATTTTGCTGCAATAAATACATAAATCTATGTTCTCCATTAACTAACTGTATGGCTTCCAGGTGACCGACAGCAGTCACACTCCTGCTCCCGGCTGACGTTTGTCCAGAGGTCCTCACGGGCTCTGGGCAGTTCCTCTTGTTTGGGACGATGGTGATGCAAACACAGACCTAGAATTGGAATCCAGGGCTCTGGCAACATCCAAACAGAAGTGTTTTTCATCTCCTTTCTCATCCCCTTTCCATAAGGTGACTTTTAAGATTCTCTCCACTCCCGAAATATAATTCTTACCTCCTGTAAAGACTTTAAGCATGAGTAATACAGAGTGAGTATGGCAGAGTGAATACAAAGATTAGGATTTACCACACTCCCAGAAGATCGATACCACTCTGATAATCAGTTTTAAAACAGAGAGGCTGGCCGGGCACGGTGGCTCACGCCTGTAATCGTAGCACTCTGGGAGGCCGAGGCAGGTGGAGCATTTGAGCTCAGGAGTTCGAGACCAGCCTGAGCAAGAGCGAGACCCCATCTCTACCAAAAAAATAGAAAGAAATTAGCTGGACAACTAAAAATATATAGAAAAAATTAGCCGGGCATGGTGGCGCATGCCTGTAGTCCCAGCTACTTGGGAGGCTGAGGCAGGAGGATCGCTTGAGCCCAGGAGTTTGAGATTGCTGTGAGCTAGGCTGACACCACTGCACTCTAGCCCAGGAGACAGAGTGAGACCCTGTCTCAAAAAAAAGAAAAAAAAAATGCTGATGCTGTTTCAGCAGATCTGGGAGCCTGAGATTCTGCAGTTCTAAGAAGCTTCTAGGTGATGCCTGTGTTGCTGGTCCTGACACTGTGAGTGACCAGGTACGATTTACAGGGATACAGGGATCTCCTTCTCATTGTGAAGCCCTTGATGTTGCATTTTGATAAAGAAATTCTGTAGAGACTAGAGGCTATATAGCCACACCCCACTGCTGTGAGTAGGAGCAGGGCTTTGCTCTGAAGCAAAGAACATTCTCAAGGTCACTCACCTGGGAAAGAGACCTTCAGACCACCCAGAGACAAAGTGCCCCACACTCTGTTGAACCGGCACTTACACAGGTGAGACTGATGCAGACTCTGACCAGCCACCTTCTTCAGACCCGCCACCTGGCAATGTTCCACAAGCAAGTCAGGCCAACATATGGGGCCATAAATTGAAGAAAAGTAAACTCTGCCTTGTAACCCTACCTGCTTGTGGTTCCCTTTGTGTCCAGCCTGTCTCAGCTGTGAAGCCAAGGAATTCAAAGGGTCAGGTGTCCCCTTTGGAACTGGAGCATTAGTAATAAATCCACCCCCCACCCAGCCGAGCCAGCATGGTGGGGCCTGCAGAAATTAGCTGGAGAGCTCCAGGGGGAAGATAAATCTTGAGGAATAAAACTTGGATCTTTAAGGCCCAGCTGCGCATCTTACATGGAGATTTCTCCTCCATTAACAAATAAGGAGCATTTAGGTTTAATTATTAAGAGCGAAAGAAGTTTCTTGTTCCTGGTGAGAGCATGAAGCTTAAAAAGAGAGAGATTCAAGTCTCAGGAACTTGGTTCCTTGATGCTCCTGGTGGACATGAGGTCGTCCATGTTGCAGCTAAAGACTGGGAAAACTCGAGAGAAAATGACTGTGGGTGAAGCCAAGAAATCTGGTTTAGCACGTAGCGGAGGAGGGTGGGCCGTGTTCATGGTCCCTGCTTCCGATTAGCTGAGCGACTTGGTGTTGGGCTTCCTTGGAAGGTCCTCTCTCTAAGCAGGAATCAACTCAAGCTCTGATCCTCCCTAATAGCATAACTCCCTGGCACATGTTTAGCCAACTATTAATTAATGC
The DNA here is from genome assembly GCA_004363605.1 of Indri indri. NCBI lineage: Eukaryota > Metazoa > Chordata > Mammalia > Primates > Indriidae > Indri > Indri indri. The sequence goes on along the minus strand of RJWJ010006984.1, from coordinate 2,969 downwards.
TGCTTCCGCAGAGAAAGAGGCCACGGTCAGACCAGCCTTTAATGAGCATCCCAGGGCCTGGCCAGACTTTGAGGGAAGGAGCATATTGAGATATTAGTCGAAGCTCAAAAACAATAGGTGCCTTCGCCCTCTAAGTAGCTCACGTGTTACTGATCTGACAAGTCTCATTGATTTAAATAGCTGGAGCACTGCTTGGATTTTAATCTCCTTCACCCTGATACCAAGGAGGTCGCTGTTTAAATGCTTTTACTTAATAATGTAAACACCTGTCACACGCCAGGGGCAAAGCTATTAAGGAGAAGGATTATTTAAAGCAATGCTCCTGAATACAACATTGCTGTTATTGTCTCAGCCTCAGTTGCCGGGGTCTGGGCAGGACTTGCTTTCTTAGGACCAGAGGCAGTGACCAAGACATCCAGTGCTCTGTCCCCGACAGGGGTCTGCAGAGGTTCCCCTAACACCTAGACAAAATGGGCATCTGCTCACATGCTCTCATCCGAATACCCCTAAATCGCAGCCAAAGCATGTGTCTACCTAAGTCCCTTGTAAAAATGGAAAAGCTGTTTCCATAAAGGAGTAGCCTATTGGGCCATTATCCTGGTAGCTGCAAGGCACAGGGACTAAACTCTTTACAAGTGTTCTCTCTGTTATACCTACAACCGCCCTGTGATTTAGTGCTGTTATTAACCCCATAATCTGAGACACAGAATGGTTAAGCAACTTTCCAAAGGACACACGGGATTTAACAGGGAAAAGATTCAAATCAAGGACTTTCAGACTATGTGCTTTTAAGCACTATGCCTTATTGTTTCTCACTATATATAAACATATATATATATTTTTTTTTAATAAGGACCTATTAGTTTACCATATAACCTTGTCACCTGGCATGGCGAAAGTCTAGAGTAGCGCAAAAGAGAATAGAAAGAAAAATAAAACAGAACCTAGCGGGCTGCTAGGGAAGAAGGGCCCGAAGGTGTGACTGGGGCCTTTGGGACAAAATATGGGCTTCAGAAGGCCCAGGAGATAGGACCAGAAGCGCATGTAAGAAGATGCCAAGACCAGAGATGTAAGAGCAACGCCTAGATCCCAGCTTGGAGGAAGGCTGGCCCCTGCTCCCCACTCTCTCTCCCTTTACCCAGGCTGCCTTGTCCTGGAGGCCCCTCCCGAACCCTCGCCTGCCATATGCGTCTTCGGAACGCTCGACAGACCAGTTGACATGTTTCATCCTAGTACTCTGCTGTCTTATTTCCTGCCTGCCTGTGAAAGGCTTCCTTCCTGCCCCACAAGAGTGTGTGAGGTGCCATACACTCTGAAGTTTGGGGACAAAAGAAAAGAGAGACCAGAAAGGCAAGTTCCATGGAATCACACTACAGGCTTTGATAATGTCTCTGACCTCACATACATTCCCCTTCTCAGCCGCCCACCCCATCCAGAATTGCCTGTCTTTTCCCCAGCGAGGCTTTGCGGCTTTAGCATGAAGCATTTCCATACTCAAGCCACCTACTAAAATGCAAATATACCCCCATGAGAATATCCTCACGTCGGCTAACATTTTAGCTGGACAGGACATGATACACAAACCAAGCATTGAAGGAAAGCAGAATAGGACCTTGGTAAGGGGTTTTGGGGACAGGTAGGAAGGAGACCCCGATAGAGCAGGAGGATATTATGGGTATGTAAGAGGCCTGAAGACATGTTTTAAGCCTCAGGCCAATCTTGTAGACAAAATCTGAAATATAAAATCTAATGAAAGATCATTTTATGAGCGGTAGTCGTGGCTGGCCGGTGAAGCCGGTAGACGGGAAAGATCATTTTAAATTTGGAGCCAAGTGCTTTTGTTTTTTCATCTGCCTTTCCCTAATTTGTGCCATAGGACACCTCCAAAAGGGTATCTCCCTGGGAATATATCGCTGATTAGGTAGTTGGCATTCCTGCAGGCTGGCAGTAGAGAGATACCTGCGAAATGGAGACCCCCCCCTCCTCCCAAAGGCGGTTCTGATTACCGGAAGTTTGATCACACTCTCCCAGCCCTGTTGGCTCTCGGAGGAATTATTATCACTTTCTGAATACAGAAGACGATGAATGGGCCCAGCTCTTCCTGGAAGGTAGAAGTAGCAGCCTGGCAGACAAATTCTCTCCAGATTGAATAAATGCTGGGGGGTCCGGGAGAAAGATCATTGTCCCCAGGAAGCATCCATCCCTCTTTAAGCAATGGCTGTGCGTACCAACTTTGGCTCCCAACTTCTGTAATATTTCTCTGCTATAAATTGGCAGGCACAGCATGTGGTCAAGGAGCCATTACAAGCCCTCTCAAAAAGAGAGATTTTTTTTTCCCAGAGATTTAATTTCTTAAAACGTTAGAGTGATTGTTCCTGCGGAAAGTAGGACAGTCTCTTTTTGAGCCTGCCAGACAAAAACAAAACCAAACAAAACAAAAAGCAAAGTCTCTGAAAGGATAACAGGCGAGCAGGCTTCCTTCCGTGCACCTGGAGGCCCCTCCTTCCGCGCTGTAGCTGCTCTAATGAGAACAGATGGCACCGTCGGGAGACAGGCTCGAGATTATATGCCTCCAGTGTCCTCCTGAAACCAGGTTTGAGCAGATCGTTTTTCACTGTGCATTGGCGCAGGTTGTTTAAGCGGTGGCCTAGACATGTGCCAGGAAGCAGGATGTTCACGCATGCTAATACATCCACGGCCACCTTTTGCAGAGCTCAAAGCCCTTCATCACAGAGCAGCTGGAGCCTTCGGAAGGCCCCGCTTCAGGGATGGAGGAAGAGGTTGCCATGAGCAGCCTGCAGAAGGTGATTGCCCAGCCACTGGCAGAGAAGACATCCCACCCCCTACCCCAACTCCGTGATTCCAGCTACCTAACACCAAAACCTGGCTGCACATGGGACCGTCCCAGTGCAGGCTGCAGAGTGCGGGAGGGCAAAGTTTCCGTGGGGTTAGGAAGCTCAGAAGGGGCC